>CM056960.1:9871260-9936473 GCA_029856935.1 Cyclocarya paliurus | reverse complement strand
TAATGTTCTTAGTATTGATCATGGTAATGCTAGGATCAAACCATTGACTTGGACATTTGGTCATAATTTATTAAAAGGGACCACCAACGTTCTTTGTACATGGCCTATTGTTTGCTGCAACATGTCCTATTTCTATCTGGGTCCTAAAATTAAGAGCTATATAAATAAATAATATATATATATATATATATATATATATTTATATATCATTGGAAACATTCCATAAGTAATCTCATGTTTGACTTTCAAATTCATATGATTTTCTAACTTATTATAGATATCATATCGGATTGTAATTGTAAAAAAAAAAAAAAATGATTTATACACTTTTTATCTCAATTTTAGATTTCACTATAATGGTATGACATTGTCCTATTAACCATTATATCAACAATTATTTTTTAAAATAATTAATCTAGATGTTGATAGGCTTATGATATTTTTATATAATAGGATATGGCTGGATGAAAACTTAATATATAATATTTTCCTTATATAAAAACCCAAATATATACTGTGATGCAGCAATCAAAACATGAGTTCTTGTTAGCTCTTAAGGAGGTCCATACTGTCAAGGTAAGTAATGTAGGATCTATTTGCAGATGGCAGACCGTGGAGGTTATTAAGATGAATTGAGATACAGACATAAAGAGATTATATAAAATAAACTTATATACTGATATAATTTTATAGAATTCGTTAGATTTATTTTATAATAAAAATAATTTTACAATCTGAAATATTATATCAAATCATATCAATTTGTAGATTTAGAATTTATATGTAATTTATTATATATATAATATATATATATATATATATATATATATCATTCAAATCACTTAAATTCAAACAAAAACTTAAAATCTTTAATTGTAGACTATGATTGCCTGCCCTACATTCTGTAAGAACTTCGAGCATGATGTGATTGCTGAGAAATTTCGCCAAGTGGTGTGGACCAATTTGCCACGTGTCACCCATCTACCCGAGGGGGTTATGGACCGTTTGATTGTTATTTGAGATCAGTTAGCCTTTTTCTCAGTCATCCTCGAGTTGGAGTAATTTTCCTCCACTTTCCATTTACATTTCCATTAGAGGAGTTAGACTTGATACATAGTTTGTCAAATGAAGGAAAGCTGTGAATTACTACAGCAACAACTACAAATTTGGAGGTATAAAAAGTACTTCAATGGAAAATAAATTAGCAAAACAACAATCGATGAGATTTCGACAGTGATAGAAGATGTTATTCATGAATCAAAACGGGGTAGGTTCGAAATTTCAAGATCGAGTTCAAAAAGAAATTCCAGAAGCAAAAATTGAAGAGCAAGAACAATAGAAGTTCAACTAGGTGGACAGCTTTGGCACATTTGTCTTCTGCAAAGAACCTGTTAAAAAATTAAATTGGAAGAGAGGTTACCGAGAAGGAATAAAGGAACAAAAATTCTATTTGCAATCAATTTTGCCTACTCTTTGCGTACTAGACTAATGTGATTGGCTGCATTATTTTTTTTAATATAAAATAATTATTTTGACCAATCACCTCAGTAAAGTACGCAATAAGTATACAAAATAATTGTACGTAGCAGAACTCATTTATCCTTTAAATATGCTTTTGGAAGAAGACACATGTTTATTTTAGTCATGTCTGCACGTGGCGATGAGTCCTATGAAGAGCTGGAAATTCTCAGTGTGCATGCAGCAAAGAGGCTATTTGAGTACCTAGTTGTGACTGTCTTTTTAACTACTATTTCTTCAAGAAGTTTGTGTCCATGACTATGTATTGGCTTGACACTTTCATTTCATTTGCATTCACTTTCCATTTATCCAAACACATTAATTTCATCAGAGGTGTTTCACTATGGCAGCTAACAGAGTAGCCGGCCTTTCAATAGACAGTTCAATTAGAAGCAATTTTCAACAATGGCAAGTGTACTTCCTTCCTCTAATTCCTTAGCATTACATTCAAAGACATCATCATCTGCATGCAGTGGCAAGTTGCCAATGCATTCTTCTTCTTCATTTTCTGGGCACTACCTCACCATTACATTCATGCAGTAAAATCAGTTTCAGTGACTACCTCATCAAATAGCTTGATAATGCATGAAGCTAGTTAGGTCTTTGCCTTCTTTAAAGAGTCCTTTGCACTTGAGCTTTTACCTGAAGCAGCCTATTCCATATATAAGACGACAGATTGTGGCATCCTTCTGCAGCAATGAATAAGTACGATCTAGAACTTAAGCCTTTAATCTCAACCAGTTTACAGCAGCCACGAAGGAAAAGCATAAGATTACTCACGTAAGTTGTTTTCTGATAAATCCAACACTCGAAGTGAAGTTAAACTCCCAAGTTCAACGAGAATCTGATCCTCGAAAAAATTGTGATTTCTAAGAACAAGTCTATCTAGACTACGAAATCCAAAATGGGAAGCTTGTAGCAAACAAGATCATCAGTGACAAATGTGACCACCAAAATTCCAAGGATTGTCGTATAGATATCAGTGAAGATAAAGATCCAAGATTACCCAAATGACCACCGTAGGGTGTCATAATTGTTGGAATAGAGGAACAAAACAATGAAAATTATGGAAACAGAGGAGAACTTTCAACCAACAACTTGTTTGATTGATTCTAATTGTTCTACAGTTTGCCATAAACCAAATACAACTTATAATCAAAATTGAAACTAACAACAGTTAATGACAGGTTTTTCCAAAGCAAAACATTAACTGTGTTGGCTAAAAATAACAAAAGGCTAATAATAGAGTTTATTGAAAAACTGCATCAACATCAATGTGCAGTAGTGTAACACTTGGGCCCAAGGCCCAGACCTAGGCCCAGATGAAGCCCAGCCCAGAAGATCCCAGAATAAATGGCGTCGTTTCGGTGAGTCTCCTTCTTCCCACTTTGATTTTGTTTTTTTTTCTCTTCCCCGATAGTTTCATTCCATTTTTCTACCTTCCGAAAATCCCTTCATCCCAATTGTCATCTCCCCCACGTGTTCTTCAATCTATTTCTCCACACATTAAGTTTTCCCTCTCAACAGAACGAACTACTCTCAAACTCCCCCTCCTCTACGATTTTCTTTTTCATTGTTAGGGTTGCAGATTTCATGGATTCCCCATTTTTTTTTCGTTGCCGTCGACTGGTTTCCATGACGGTGAGCCACTCTTTCTGTCCCACTCAATTCTTTTGTTTTCCTTTTCTTACCTCTTCGACAGTTTTGTGAATTTTTCTTAGGTGTTTTCTCTGTGTAGTTTGCTCGTGGGTCTCGAGATCCTAGTGAGGCCGTCGAGCCTCCCATCGAAAGTGCTAACGTCGGTAAATCTCTCTATTAGGTAATGCCCTTATGAAACATTAGATAGTGATATTCATCAACTGCAAGTGTAAATCACAAGTAACACCGCCTTGTGTCACAGGCCATTGACATAATCGTTAGGTAGCGTCTGCTCGCTTTCGTTTTCATCGTACTAAACTCACAAATTTAGGGTTTTTTTTTTGGAAATAAAACCTCCTCTTTCATTCATATATCATTGTCTATAATGCAAATATCTCTTTGTAAACAATCCGATATGAAAACTGGTGTATCTTCTATCCAAATCTTTTCTATTCCTACGTGTAATGCTTCTTTAGCTAGAGTGTGTGCTACTGTGTTTGTGTTTCTATGCGTATACTTCATTGTCTAGTTAGGCCACTCCTTTAACAGAACCTTCAAGTCTTCAATGATGCTACCAAAATAAGATAAATCTTCAATCTGACCATTCATTGCATTAACAACAACCTGAGCATCCTCTTCTAGAATCACTTTGTTAAAACTTAGATCCTTGCATAATTCCATAGCTTTCCTCATTGCGCATCCCTCAGCTATAGTAGGTTGTTCCACATAACATTTCGAATCACAACAAGCTGCCATCACCTCTCCCTTGTCATTCCTAATTTTCACCCCTAAACCCACCCTCCGTGACTTCGCATCTAAAGCTGCATCCCAATTGGCCTTAAAGCATTCCACACTTGGTGGTTTCCATTTATGATCCAACCCTCCTGCATTGCTTCTTTTTTTGTCATCTGCACATTAGCTGTCTGATACTTTTCCAAACTATCTTTTGCTGCTCTAATTACATTGTTATGACTTAGTAATTTACTTTCAAACACAAAGGTGCTCCTCCTAAGCCATAGTCCTCTCATTATTACAACAGTTTCCTCCATCTCAGACTGTGTGAGTTTCTCTGCTAGCACTACCAGTGAACCAAGCAGATCCCCTTCTCCCACTCTCCATTTCTGAACTGACTTAACAGCCTTTGACCATACATCATTCGCAGTAGGGCATTGCCATAGTACTTTCATAACTAATTCTTCCTCTTGTAAACAAATAGGGCACCTAGCATCTTCAACAATCCTTTTAGACAACAAATTTTTCCTGGTAGCTAAGAGATTATTCCTTGCCCTCCATAGGAAATTTTTTGTTATGCCAGGAATTTTCAGTTCCCAAATGCTCTTCCAAATCTTTCCCTGGCCATTCTGCTTTGAAGATTCACCCATTGAAGCTTTTTTCCTCGATTCCTCCAAATAGTAAGCAGTCTTGACACTATGGATGCCTTTCTTTGATGGACCCCGAATCAATCTATCTTCCACAATCCTTTTGCTTAAAGGAATACTACAAATTTGTTTAGTCTCTTCCTTTAAAAAGATTGATTTTATAAGACCCTCATTCCATTCCTTCCTCTTCTCATATATTAGATCATTAACCTTTAAACAGGTGTTCAGAGAAGGATTGGGAGTTTGAACACTGAATGAAGATGGTGTTGTCCACCACCTTTGACCCCATATATTGATCTTTTGCCCATTTCCAACCCTTCATCTTAGTCCCTCTTTAAGCAAACCAAGAGAACTCCATATACTTCTCCATATCTGAGATGGAGCCCTGCCCAATTTTGCTTCTAGCAAAGATGTGCTTCTAAAGTATTTTTCTTTAAAGATAGTAACAGCCTTAGAAGAAGGATTATGAAGGATTCTCCATGCTTGCTTGGCCAGAAGTGCTGTGTTAAAACTAGCTAGATCTCTAAATCCCAATCCTCCATACCCTTTTGATTGACTCATTCTGTCCCAACTTCTCCACTAGATACCACACGAATTCTTCTGATTTTTCCACCAAAACTTGGAGAGCATTACATTAATTTCTTAACATAGTCTTTTTGGCAACTTGAAAACACTCATAGTGTAAGAGGAAATTGCTTGAAGAACAACTTTGATCATTACTTCCTTTCCAGCCCCCGAAAGGAAGAAGTTCTTCTAATTGTTAATCTTTTGCCAAATTCTTTCTTTTATACTTCTAAAAGTATTATACTTAGATTTACCTACCATGGTAGGCAGACCGAAGTACCTTTCATAGCTACCTTGCACAAGAGCACCTCTTTCCAATAGAATATTTCTTATGTTTTCTAGAAGTGTATTAGAACTGAAAATCACTGCTGTCTTATCCTTATTCAGGAACTGACCCGAGGCCTTTTCATATTTAAGCAATAAACCTTGCATCTTCCTCCATTCTTCCACACAAGCTTTTCCAAAGAAGATACAATCATTTGCAAAGAGCAGGTGATTTACTCTTGAATTTCCCCATTTGGAACCTCTCCATTAGTTTTTCCTGCCTTGGATTTCCCCTCACCTTCTCATCATTGGTTGCAATTTCATTAAAGTCACCTATTACACACCACCTTTGATTCCCCTTAGGCCTTAAGGACTCAAAGAAATCCTAGGCTACAACCCTTTTAATAGTTTCTGGTTGCCTATAATAACTTGTCAGCATCCATCCATCCATCCATCCTTACCTTCTTCCTCTGAAATCCTCACATTTATATGCCTCTGTGTGTAATTAATAACTTCCACTCTTACCAAGATGTTCCATTGGAGTGCTAAACCACCCCTCCTTCCTACTGTCTCCACAACAAAACATCCTTAACGCTTTAATTTTCTCTTCAATTCACAACATCTTTTTGCTCTTAATTTAGTCTCCATCAAGAAGGCCATATCGGGTCTCTTTTCCTCCACCAAATGATAGAGTTCCTGAACCGTCTGAGGGTTTCCAAGCCCTCGGTAGTTCTAACTTAGAATTTTCAACTTTGCCAAATCTTGGTGAGATTCCATCAATCTTTTGTCATTGCCCAATCTTCCTTTTTTATGCTTCCCACACTCCCACACTCCCACACTCCCCCTCTCATTCCTCTTTCTCATCTTTCAATCTTTTTCTAGTTAAGCATCCTCCCTTCTTAACAGCAACTTGCTCCTTCTCTCTAGCTTTCCTCTTCCACCCTCTCCTTGTCAAAGGTTTCCCATCATTAATAAGCTCTGGTCCTCCCACAACTTCAATCTCCTACCCCCCTCTCCTATCCTCTCTTAATTTTTCCTTCACATACTCCACCTTTTCTACCTGAGTATCCTTCACAATCTCCACCTCTTCCCCTACACTACACTACACTCTCCCCCAACCCCTTCATTATTCTCCCTTCTCGCCATATCAGATAACATGCCCCCATTAACTTCCTCCCCCCATCTTTTTTAGTACCTTCCTCATCCCCCTCTTCTTCCACATTTGTATAAAAACTACTAGCTCCCCTTCTTGTGTCTTTATAACCCTCTCTTTCCTTCACACTAACACCTGATTTAGCCTCAGCCTTCAGCCACGACCCATATTGATCATTTCCTTCTCCTTTCCTCTCACATCCCTTACTTCCATGAACCACACAACCACAAGCAAAATAGATTCTAGGCAACTTTTCATACCTTAAATGAATCACAATTTTTCTCCTTTAATAGTTATAAATCTACCTCTAGCCAGAGGTTTGTGGAGCTCTAACCTGATTTAGACTTTTATAAATTTGCCACATCCACTACCATCTGTCTTCACGTCAACCCCCTCCACCTTGCCAATAGTCTTCCCTATCTGCTTCCTATGGTCTTCATCCATACAAACAAGAGGCATATCGTGCATTTGGACCCAGAAGCTCTCCTGTTCAAACTTTAGACCTAAGGTGGTGTGAATTCCTCAAACAGTTTTAGTGCTAGCAAGTGTGAATCAAACAACCATGGTCTCCCACTCCATACCTTTTGCTTATCTGCATGATTAGCAAAAGTAAGGGAAAACACGTTATTCCCTAGCTCAACAAACTTTGCTGGCTTACTGACTCTCCAAACTTTCATCATTGTTGTCTCTAACACTTCCTTCTTGATACTTCTCTCCATACAGACCCTTCCAACCAAGCTTCACTCCCTTTTATATTGGATTTCCTCTATAACAGTTTCATTAATGGCTATTACTTCCCTTTCCTCCTCCGTCAAGCAGAATCTCTCACATTTCTCTTCTACCTCATTCATTCTCCTTTCACACTAAACCCTTCTCCTTCTTCGATAATAGCTCGAGCAAAGTCCCTTGAGGTTTTTCGTTCTACCACTACGTTTTCAGGCTCCAGTGACGTCATCGTAACTTTCCTCCTACTACAATCACCATGACCACCGTACTATCCGCTGCACACTAGCTACGTACCACCGGCCTCCCACTACAAAAACCATTAGGAACTCTAGTGGCCCCCCCCTAAAACTTCACATCATCCTCCCTTCATGAGAGTAGAGAGAAGAATAAATTTAGGTAAGTTAATCTATAGCTATAGTATCATTTTTTTATATATACTTGATATTATGATCTGTATTTTTAATTTTTATTTGAAAGCTTTTATGTTTTAGTTGTATAGTGAGTGTGGTATTTTTGGAATTACATGGTTGGATTGAAATGTGGATAATGTGTAGTTGATATGGTGGCTATGTGGATTTTTAATTACATGGCTGGTTGGGAATAGCGGTGACCAAGGGTGTAGCGGTGTTTTTGGTGTTGGTTATCTTTGATTAAATGCATGCTGGTAAGAGGTAAGATGTATGAGTTGTGTTTGGCTATTGCATGGAGATTTTAGTGGCTGTGTTGGGGTTTAAATGCTAATGGTTTGGGGAGGGGATAGTTGAGGTTCAATTTTATGGTAGATATTGAGTTAAAAAGGGGCTGGTTTGGTTTATTACTCAATAAATAGTAGTTTACTGGATTGATTTATTAAATGTTGGGTATATGTTTTGTTTAGGTGGTGTTCTTGCTAGAGTTCTGACTCAAGGTATAGATAACACACGAAAGTTAGGTAAGCAGGATTCCTATACTAGTTTTGCACAAAAGAAATGAAATGGGGTTGACTTTGAAAATATGCATGTTTATCTTTGAAAAGAAATCTAAAAAACGACTTCAGATGTTTGTTTTGCATATGCATAAATCTATATAAGAGAATGTATTTTTTTTTTGTCATGACTGGTGTAGACATGAGCTGATTTTAATGTTATATTTATGAACTGTGAAAAGGAGCGAATATAAGATCCAACAAGTTTCGCTTTGATTAAATGAAGAATTTTTGTGTTTGTCATTCGTGAATATGCAAAATGTTCTAAAAGTGTTCAGTATTCTGTTTTGATATGATGTGTTATCTGAAAATTTCAGCATGAATTTATGATTATGTGTCTGAATATGATCTGTTTTCGATGTTGTCTCTGTTCGGTTTCTGTTAAGGCCCCACCACAGGTATAATGGTGGTTTATAACCCTACCACGAGAATGAAACATGGTATACGGCCTAGCCACAGGTATAATGGTGGTTTATAACCCTACCACGGGGGTGAAACATGGTATACGGCCCTGCTATGGGTATAATAGTTGTTTATAACCCTACCATGGGGGTCAAATATGGTATACGGCCCAGCTATGGGTATAATGGTGACTTATAACTCTACCACGGGAGTCAAATATGGTATATGTCTTGATGTGATACTCTGATATGCTACAAAGATGAGGTTCCAATCTATACTATGCTAAGGGATTTTTGGAATAAGAAAGTTTTATGAAAGTTTCGCTCTGACATTTTGATAATATGTTTTTGTTTATGCATTCTAAAAGAAAATATGTTGTTTCTACTTTATGAAAGTAAATGTTTTGTTCTGCATACCAAATTTTGTAAATTCTCATGTTTACATGCTAGTATATGTTTTCTATTTACTGAGTTGTTGATAACTCACCCCCTTTATCTTCACAATATTTTTCAGATGATTTTGATGGTTCAATTGAGGATCGCTAAATAGAGTTTGTTGGTAAGATTAGCTGTGGATAGTAGTTGGGTACCTTGGGGTACTAGTGTAGTTGGTGAATTTATTTATTTAGTAGGTTGATTTCAGCATGTTTAGATGGTTTATGGAGACTTATGCCAATTTTATTTTCATTCTATTATGTTAATTGAGACATGTAAAGAAGTTGATATATTTTATTTGGGTTTCTGTATTGAGGATTTGATATATGAGTATGTGTGGTTAATTAAATTTGAAGTATTTATGTTTGATTTGGAGCCTTTGGAAGTAACATATTTAGATTATGGTAATATATTAGTATGGATGGAGTTGTTTATCTGGTGACAAGAGTTAACTCCCTAGATCGTCGGGGTCAGGCGTTAGAGTTGGTATCAGAGATAGGTTTGAGGTTCTACAGACTATAAACATTTGAGGTTTAGATATCTGTGGGTTCATAGGAAGTAAAATTTCAGATGGGAAGTGTGGGAACTTGAGAACTATAAGGATGATAAGGTGGATGTTTAAGTTTGAGCTTCCGTAAACTTTAAGATTGATTTTGATGGGATTTGAGGTTTTAGATTTGGCAGATGTTAGGGGTTGAATTCTTAACTTTGAGGTTTTAGATTCTAAAGATGTATGTGAAGTATTAAGCAATGTCAGGTTTAAATAGTTATCTGATATATATATTTGTGTTTATACATATATTTAATTTATTTAATTTTTGTCTTCATTTATTTTAGAACCTTTCACTAAGTTTAAGCTTTCAAGATGGCGTCTCGTCATCGAGTTTGAAGCCTTGAAGATTTGAACGAAAACAATAATGATGGGGGCTGCATGTTTGAGCAATTTAATTGGACGCATCCTCTCACCTCTAATGGAAGAGGTGATCCAAACATAGCGGATGATTAGATTCAAGGCATCGAAGAAATATTCAGTGTTTTGGAGTGCACCAATCAGTAGAAAGTTCAGTTCGGAGCTTTTAAATTAACTAGTGAAGCAAAGAGATGGTGGAATTATGAAAAAACCATTAGGGAAGATGAGGGGACTGGATTGATCATTTGGCCTCAATTCAAGCAAAATATCTTTGACTGGTTTTATAGCAACCCCACCCTGTAAAGGGTGGAATTGCTACGTACATACCTATCCTTTTTTTTTCCTAGTAATATGCGATCGGCAATAACATGACACATGTGTACTCTAAATTTATAATTTAATAAAGAGGAACACCTGATAGACATTTTATTCAAACATTGATCCATAATAGACTTTCAGAGTCCATCATACATTCATAAAAACATAACTGTTCTAGTTAGGAAGAGACTCCATCCCTATCATACATACAAAAAGGCACTAAGTCAATCTATAAGGGGTTGTCATCACCCCACCATAATGGTTACACCATACCAAAAGATACATTATTTTAAAGTCAAACTCGATAAAACGTCCCAACAAGGGACCCATCCCAACATAAAAAACAACATCCATAAACATAACCCATCATCCATGCAAGGTCGAACCAACAGGAAAGACACTAAGCATCTGCCTCTCCCACTGCAGTAGTGCCCTGCTCCCCAGCCTCTTCTTTATTACCTGGATGTTTAAAACATAAACACAAAGTGAGTCGAATACTCAGTAAGTAGTACACCATGCCGTTAAAATACTAATCATCTATTCTTTTTCTTTTTCTTTTGAAAACATGCATATATAAACATTTTGAGAATTTGACAATACTTTCATGCATAAACATGTTTGAGAAATAACTATGCTTTTATGTTTTACTTTCCTTTTGGTTGGTACACATTATTACGCCTCGTGTGTTAGGGTTAGCAGTCTTTCTTTGGACTTGATTCCGCCCGTGGCCGTGGGTTGGAAATCCCTCAGTCAGGGGGCAGCATTGGGTGCACCGCCAATACTACTTATCTGGCATTGCAATCTGCCCAGTCCTTTGGTACCATCATTCATTTATCAATCATGGCCATTACATAGTTTCATACATTAAAATATTCAATTCTTTTCAGTCATTTCCTTTCCTTTCATTTGCAATCAAAACAATTTCATCATCTTTGTTAGTCTGATGCATATGCATTTCAATGAACAAGATTTTCATGCTATACTACGTATAGGAATAATCAATAAGTTTCTTGAGAGGGCATGTGATAAGAGTTCATGATTTTAGAATGTGAATGCGAATGCACTACTTCATACTTTACAACCAATCATAACTTATAGAATGTTTAACAGAAGCTATCAAGAAAGGGCTTGTACATACTATATTCATTTACTCTTTCTTTAGAAGAACATTTGCAATAAGAGAGAGAGACATTCTTTCATAAAGAGAACTTGGTATAAGAAGCATGGTCATTGCTACTTAATGGTACAATCATAATCCTTTATCAGCTCCAACCACTTGGGCTATCTCACATTTAATTCCTTCTGAGTGAAGAAATATTTAAGACACTTGTGATGCGTGTAGGTCTCACAACACTCCTCGTACAAGTAATGTCACCAAATCTTTAAGGCGAAGACAACTGTTGCTAGCTCTAGGTTGGGGGTCGGGTAGTTGCACTCATAATCCTTGAGTTGGCATGAGGCATATGCTACAACTCTCCCACGGTTCATTAGGACACATCCTAATGCTTGGCATGAAGCGTCTTTGTATATCATGAAACCAGCTGTACCTGAAGGTATAGTCAGAATAGGCGCTGTCACAAGCTTGTCTTTCAACTCCTGGTAGCTTTTCTCACACTCCTCAACCCATATAAATTTCTCCCCTTGCTTGGTGAGCTTTGTCATGTGGACTGCAATGCGGGAAAACCCTTCGACAAATCTTCGATAAACAAGACCCAAAAAGCTCTTGATCTACTGGACTGTCTTAGGTCTAGGCCATCCTACGATTGCCTCGACCTTTGAAGGATCCACAGAAATCCCGTCTTTTGACACTATGTAGCCAAGGAAAGAAATCTTCTGTAGCCAAAACTCACACTTGGTCAGTTTGGCATACAATTTCTTTTCCTTTAAACTTTATAGGACCACTTCCAGGTACTTTGCATGCACGTCCGAGCTCTTAGAATAAACCAGGATATCGTCAATAAATACGATAACAAACTGGTCAAAGTACTCTTGGAATATACGGTTCATTAAATCCATAAATGCCACTAGAGCATTAGTCAATCCGAATGACATTACTAGAAATTCGTAATGTCCATACCTTGTCCTAAAGACAGTCTTATGAGCATCTTCCGCTTTAATCTTCAACTAGTAGTATCCTGAACTGAGATCGATCTTTGAGAATACTTGTACTCCTTGAAGTTGATTAGATAGATCATCGATTCGAGGTAACAGATACCAATTCTTAATGGTCACCCCGTTTAGTTCTCTATAATCGATGTAAAGGCGTAATGATCCATCTTTCTTTTTCACAAAGAGGACTGGTGCTCCCCATGGTGGCATGCTAGGGCAAATAAAGCCTTTATCCAATAACTCCTACAGTTGATCCGTAAGCTCCTTGAGCTCTATAGGTGCCATGCGGTAGGGTGTTTTGGAGATCGACATCATTCCCGGTAGAAGATCTATTGAGAACACAATCTCTCTTTAACCGAAGGTAAGCCAGGTAGCTCATCTGGAAAGACATCAGGGAACTCTCTCACTACCTCGATATCCAGAAGCTGAGGCTCATATGGTTAAGACATAACCAAATTAACCAAGAATCCCACAGAACCCTTCATCAACATCTCGGTGGCCTTTAGCGTGGGCTTAGGGCACTTACCCACTGTACAGAAGTGGAACTCTATCTCACCCGGTGGTCTAAAGACCACTCTCTTCTCAAAGCACTCCATGCAGGTATGGTGCTTAGACATTCAGTCCATGCCCAAAATGGCATCGAAGTCCTCCTTGTTGAATAGGATTAAATCGGCAAGGAGGTGTTGACCTTGTATCTCTATCGCTCATCCCTTCAATACAGAACTACAATTTATGGAGTCTCCAAGTGGAGTAGAAACAGACATCACACACTCTAAAGACTCGGGGGTTCTCTCACTTAAACATGCAAACTTACGGGATATAAAAGAGTGGGTAGCAACAGAATCGCCTAATACTAATGCACAATGGGGAAATAGGGGGAAGAACTAGTCACTAAAAGCTTCTTTAAATATTGCCTATGAAATTGGAGTTGCCTCGCTTAACTCTTTCGGAATAAGCCCATGAGTAGACTTCCAACACCCATTTCCCACGTCAAATAAGTTGTAAGCAGCGAATTTCATCTTCTCTTGTTTTGGACACTAGACTACGTGGAAGATCTTCTCTAGCCGTTCAATCTAGTTCTTAGCATCTACTTCGCTACACTTACCATCAAACACTAGAGGGTGTTGTCTATGGAATAGTTCAAAGATTGTTGAATGTTGGCTTTGCCTTTGCATCTCGGTTTGTCCATCAATAATGGTATTTATCAAGCATGCAATTGCATTGGTGAGGTCCCTCGTATCTCTGGGAACCTCCTGCTGATTCTCTACACTATGGGAACAGGGTTGCCCCCCAACACCTATCTTTCTTAGTATTGCCTATCGGTGCCATACTAAAACACGTATAATAGTAACAATAGCAATGGACTCATATGAAACAAATATGCATGACTTGCAATCATTCTCACGTAATTCATGATACTCAATAAAAAAAATACCTTTTAAACTTGCTGGGAGCTTGGCATACTTTATAGAGAGGACTTCAGCTTAGTTCATCCCTAAAGTCTACAGGGCCGTAAAACTTTTTGCTCTGATATCAAGCTTATAACAACCCCGTCCTATAAAGGGTGGAATCATTCAGTACATACCTGTCCTTTTTTTTTTCTAGTAATATGCAATTGGCATGAACATGATACACGTGTACTATAAATTTCTAATTTAATAAAATGAAACACCTGTTGCAAGGTGTTTCATTAATCTTGGAAAGATAGATTTACTTACAGCTTGTTGCAAGGTGAATAAGGCCTTTGCATTCTTTTGTTTTTCCAGCTTGGCTTGACTTGAATCTGAGGTTCCACCATACGAGCTTTCTTTGGCTGTAGAGACCCCGGACTCAATGACATCCCATAGATCAAGAGACAAGAATAAGGTCTTCATCTTTATGCTTCAATAATCATAATTTTCACCAGAAAAAAATGGGAATTGATGTAGAGGAGCCATATCTCCCAAGAAGACCAAAAACTGCTTTGATGCCAAATGTTGGAATAGAGGAACAAAACAATGAAAATTATGAAATAGAGGAGAACTTTCAACCAACAACTTGTTTGATTGATTCTAATCGTTTTATAGTATGCCATAAACCAAATACAACTTATAATCAAACTTGAAACTAACATCAATTAATGACTGGTTTTTCCAAAGCAAAACATTAACTATGTTGTCTAAAAATAACAAAAGGCTAATAATAGAGTTTATTGAAAAACTACCTCGGCATCAATGTGCAGCAGCTTCAATAATAATATATGTGGTGAACTATTTTGAAACCATAAATTTCTTTACTACTTCATTAAATTTTAGGCAGCCAGACAACCCAAGAGTTTCAAGCAATTTTAATTTAGAGATGCATTTAAGAATGTTCCTAGCTAAGGTTTTCGTATTCCGTCAAGTTCAACAACAGAAGACCTTTTAGATGGCCAAGAGACTCGTGAAGCTCAACCAAACTTGTGTAACCTTTAAGTATTAATCTCTCCAGATTTGGGACTTGCAAGATATTTGGTCATGATTTGGAAAGATTTATTGAGTAGCTGGGATCAAGGAATTTCAATTTGTTCATTACCTGTAAAAAGAAAATTGTACAAAAAGAATTAAATAAGACGAAGCCCTTGTAAGTAGTACATTTAACATCAATAGAAAAATAAAAGACATTATTGTAAGATTTTTTTATACTATATTGTTCTTCTTCCAAATCTTCTTCCAAATTTGTTTGATATTACTGCATTGTATTTCAAGTACAAGAAGGTGCTCTAGATGCAAATTTTCTGGAAGAGATTTTAAGGGGCACTTATGCCAAAGAAGCCATCTTAGCTCTCTGGATAATTGCTCGAAACATCCATTGATATGTACACCATTGATCTGGAGCAATTGCAAATTCTTCATGCTAAAGCTTTAGTTATAAAATTTTCTCTTTTAAGTGCACGTGGATCTAGAGTGAGACCTTCCACTGCATCCGAACCCTACAAAAACAAAATGTTGTATGAACAAAGAATCTCATTCATCTTTTGTACAGTTGGAACATGATTGAGATGCATTATTGCATATTTTATCCATTTAAAACCAATATATTTTTAATTGTTTTATTATTTTATCATTGGTTTTAGATGAAAAAATTGATTAAGAGGCATAAATCCAAGTTGTGATTTATATTGATTAAAAACATAATTTATGCTTAATTTTATAACTTGTGATTTAATTTGATAATATTCTCTCTATGCACAACACAATTTTAATATTTTATTTTTCATCTTTTGTCTAATTTTATTTTTATTTATTTATTTTCTTTGTCTAGTTTTATTTTTGTTTCTTTAATTATTGATTATTTATTTTGCTTTTTTAAGTTTTATTTTTACTTTTATTTTATTATTTTTATTTTTGTTTTTACAGGTCCTCTAAACGATATGTCGTTTCTGCTACATGGAATTCAATGGGATGCAAAAACCTTCGTCCGCTAAACGACATGTCATTTTGTCAATAGACGAAAATGACTTGTCGTTTAACTCGGGAATTGAATTTAACCATCTGAATTTAACATGTCGTGTTCGTCATCTTCAACCTCCCGTTTCCAACACAGTCTCCTTGCATGCGTTCGACAGCTCCTCCATGCCACCGTGAACCACCACCTCAAGCCACCATGCTTCTCTACAGCAACACCAAGAGCAACCAAATAACATCACCGTGAACCACCTCCAGCACCACCACCACAACCATCCTCCAGTACACATCCACCCACTGCTCTGTGCTTACACGTAGCACCTCGGCCTCCATGGCAGCACCATCACCTTCAGCCCACGCCGTCTCCACTCCATGCACGGCCGCAATAGCCACCAACTGCAGTCTAGTAGCACCGTTCGAAGCCACAGCCACCAGCAGTCCAGTTGCACTATTCGAACCTCCATTGCACGTCCGCTACCACCCTTCGTCACTGTTGCCCAGCCAAGCTCAATCAAGAACCACCATGCCCAGCCACTGTCCGAAGCCCCCAAGCACGCTGCATGATGTTCTCCCTGCTAGCTTGCTGCTGCTCAACCCAGAAACCATGGCAAACAGATACATCATTGGAGGCAGTGCATGTAACGCTGGGCAAGAAACAAAAATGTAGAAAGAAAAAAGAAAAGAAAAGGTTGGCAATACTCACACGGATAGCTTTCTATAATAGCTGGGTGGCCAAAAGGACAGAGGATGGAGAGAAGAAAAATGGGAGGAAGACTAAATGTTCGGTGGAGAGATGGAAAAGGCACATAAAAAAAATAATTAAAGACATGAGCACATGCGGAAAGAACGGAAGAAAATAAAAAAATGAAGCGATGGAAAGCAAATGAAGGATAAAGAAATGCAGCTGGAAAGCAAAAGGAAATAAAAAGCAATGCAAATGACAAAGACGCAGTTGGAAGGGAAATAAAGCCGAACTCACGGATGAAAGTTTAAGCAACAGTGATTTATTTGAAGCCTATATAAGGGCTTGGAGGCAGACGGAAAAATTCGTTAGATTTTAGGAGTAAGAGTAGAGTAGAGTAGAGAGACTCTTGTTTATTTTTATTTTTCAGTTTTTTTTTAATAAAGCTCGGGTAAAGAGAGGGAGTCCGGTAACGCAGTTGAGAGCCTAATGGACTATTGTTACCGAGCTTTCCTCCTTCACCTGTAGCCTCCATTTTCAGTTTTATTTTTATTTTATTTCAGTTTAAAGTTTATGATGAATTATTCCTTGCACTTTTAATTCTCGCTCATTTAAATTTATGTCATTTATTTTTCCCGCACTTTTAATTTTCATCATTTAAATTTATGTCATTTAATTTCCTGCATTTTAAATTACTGTCATTTACTTTTCTTGCATTTTTAATTTTAGCATTTAAATTATTGTCATTTATCTTTCCCGTACTTTTAATTTCTGCAATTTAAATTTCAGTCATTTAATTTCTAGCAATTTTAATTTACTGTCTTGCACCTCAACACTCAAATCCAACAATATGAATCTGGTTCACGACCAGTAAATTTTCATTTTCATTGCACTTCTCCATCCATTGTATATACCATCACTTTTATTTTTATTTTCTCATTGTAAATATTCCACCATTTTACACGAATTTATTTTTAGCACTTTTCTTGTGGAGACAATTTAGGAATTTATTCTTAATTATTACACGACACGCTGCTGCACTTGGGATAGCCTTTTGTGCTGCTCATTTTCGAACGAGTCAGAACACATCTTAAGTCAATCGGCCATGTAAAGATATTCTAATCATAATTTCATAAAAAAATAGCATTGTCTCTTCAAGCCATGATGCATATATACATGGTTGGAGGACAAAACTCTCGTGCAAATGATCTACACAATACGAAGGGTAGATATATATTTATTTACATTGAAATGTTTAAAAGAAATATATAAAGCAATGCCTCTTACCATATGATTGCGTAGCACATTTATAGCATCCTCCTGGAACCATATTCTACTAAGTTTTCTAGGGTCACAAAATAACTCTTCACGAACTATCTCCCTATCTACATCTTGCACCAAATCATGCATTGTCAACATTTTGCCAAGAATTGTCAAGAGAATGCCAATACTAATACATGGAGTGAGACCACGGCCCTTGAATATTTCAATGACATTTTCTGTAAATGTAAGTTTTTGGTTAGGATTAGGTGACTAGATGGATATAGATTTGTTGTTAAGTTTGTTGGATGAATGTAAAATATTTTATCTTCATCTATAAACATTTGAATTATGTTAAGAAGTTATTAGATAATGGTTTGGATAAGTCAAAAATGTGAACAACTGAAGTTCAAAAAGTCAGGAATTATCCAGTTGAAGAAATCTATATTTGCTGAGAAGACTTAGGACCATGTGTCAACAGAAACGTCAGCAGAAATGTTCCCATCAGAGTCTTTCTGTTAGTAGAGTCTTACTGTGCCTCAAATTCCTAACAGACTCAATCTATCAGGAGAGTCCTACTGCAAATCAAATACTGATTAGCATATTTATGATGGAGATTTCAACTAGATGATTATCTTTTTGATTATTTTTCAGAACTTGGAGAGATTGGAAAGTGATCCAAGTGCTTGAGTGTGAGAAAATTCTCTTGAGAATTTTTTTATTTCTTTTTTCTCTTTCTCTCATTGAGTGCGTGCTTACTCGGTGTTGGAGTTTGATTGATAGCGTTCAGCCACTGGAGTTCTAGGAGAGAAGTCAATAGTTTGAAAATTGTTAGAAGTTCTGGCTACTACTTCAGTAGAGGCAAACATGTCATTTGTTGGGTCAAGTAAGAGAGTCAATTAGCAAAGGTTTTGTAATTGAGAATTACTTGTATTTGATAAATAATAAAATTAACTTTTTTGGATTTGGCTGCTTCGTAGGGTTTTACCTTTGAGGAGTTCTTCTAAAGGTTTCCCTTCATAACCAAATTTGGTGTTACACACTTTTTTTACTTTATGAATATGATTGGTTATCAAATTATTGCATTATTGATCACTAACCAATTTATTGAGTGAATTGGTAGATCGTTGTATTACATTACAGGGGTACGTGGGTAATTTCAATTGGCATCAGAGAGTGGTTCACTCATTCGAGTGTGATCCATGCCCCTATTGACCATGTCGTCATTAACATCCTTGCCACACTTTGATGGAGAAAATCATGCATATTGAAAAGCTCGTATGAGGGCTTTTCTTACTTTGTTAGATGAGCGTGTGTGGTATGCAGTTGAGCGAGGATGAAATAAACCCGAGACAACCATTGATGCATGGACAAGAGATGAGATTAATGCTCTCGTCTTCCAGCATTTTAATCTTCTCAAACTTTGAGGTTAGTAATTGCAATTTAGAATTTTTTACAATTCTTGTTCCCTCATGCGTGACTTTCAAGATATCTCAAGCTTCTTTAGCCACCTCACTCATAGAAATTCTTTTAAATTCTTCAAAAGATACCACTATAAAGCATTTACTCCCTTGCTATTCCATTGCTCTAAAAACTGTGAGAGAAGATGTGAAGATTTTTTTGATGAGGAGAATCTAAACGATGAGGATATAACACTTATTGCAAGAAAATTCAGAAAGCTCATGTTTAACAAAAAGGCAAATGGAAAACAAAAGAAAGGTAATGAATTCTTTGCTAAGAAAAATGATTATGAAAAATGGAATAAAGAGAAATTTGATAAAAAGGATAAGATTAAGTGCCATGAATGCTCATGTTATGGTCACATAAGGATTGAATGTCCAAACTTGGAAAAAAAAAGAGAAAAAACACTTAATGCCACACTGAGTGACAACTAAGATTCTGAAAATTCCAGTTCAATATCTGAGGAGAAAAGTTCAATTATAGACTTTTCTATTGTTATTAGTGAGATTATTGAAATTACGCTAGTAAAATCTTAAAGTGATGACAAGGACAATGACTCGGAGGTAGCTCTAGTTGAGGCTGATCATGAGCTAAGTTTACAGGAAGCCTATAATTATTTATGTGAAGAGGTAGTCAAGCTGAAAAAACTAAATAAGAAGTTGTACAACAAGCTCACAGTCACGGGGAATGAAAAGAATAATCTGTCCAAGGCATTAAAAATTTATGAATTTGAAATATCAAGATTAAACACTCAAAGAGGAGTACTTGAAAAGGAATTGGAAAAAGTTCAAGAGTACAAGAAACTCGAAAATTAGATGAAATGTTGAGCTTTCAAAAATCCTGCTGTGATCACACGGGTTTAGGGTACATGACTTTCCAAAGCAAAGAACTTCAAGACTCATCATCCATTGTCACTTCATCAAAAGGTGTTATCTTTGTCAAAGGAAGCCAAGGTGAGGATGCTCCAAAGAAAGCTGTGTCAAAATCTAACATTCCGAGAGCCTTTCATGAAAGATCAACGTCAAGGAAGCTTAATCAAGGTAAGTTCAAAGGTAAGTTTATTCCTACTTGTCATCATTGTGGTATTTTTGGCCATATAAGGCCAAATTATTTTAATTTGAGAAAAGTGCAAGAAAAATAAGGAAAAAGAAAATCTACAAGAAAGGAAAAAAATTTAGAAAATAAGGTTGATGACTTGAGTCATCAAATAACTACCATCAGTCATAAACTTGGTGAACTAGCAGATTTTTGTCTTCTCAACAAAAAAAATATATATATATATATATATATGCAGAGTGATATGGACAAGACCAAACTCAAAGGTAAATGGGTGATTAAAGTGGATGTCGTGTGTTTAGTTGCTCACACAACACTCAATTGAATGGACAACTGCTTGTGGTGCCTGGATAACGCTTGCTCAAGACATTTGTCGGGCAATAAAGCTTTAGTCAAGAAAAATGAGTCCACAAGTGGAGGAACCGTGACCTTTGGAGACGGGAGCAAGGCCATAGTTGAAGGAAAGGGGAGTATTGAAATACCTAGACTACCTACTCTTCATAATGTATTATTTGCAAGTGGCCTTAAGGCTAATTTACTTAGCATTAGTCAATTTTGTGATGATGATCACTTTGTGTAGTTTTCAAATGATGAATGCAATGTCTATAATCAAGTTGGAAAATGGGTCTTGAAGGGCACTAGAACTTTGGACAATTGCTATGGAGTCTCTTCAACATCAAATTTGTGTTGTCATAGAGTTTTATTAGATGAAGCCAAGCTTTGGCATCAACATCTTGGTCACATCAACCTAAGGGACTTGTCAAAAATCTCCAAAAGAGAAATAGTAGTTGGGTTACCAAAGTCTCTAAAAGCTTAAAAGATGGTGTGTGGAGCATTTCAAGAGGAAAAGCAAACAAGATCTCAACACAAGAAAATTTCAGGTGTTCTCACCTCTCGACTTCTTGAGCAACTTCACATAGACTTGATGGGTCCAACACAAACCGAGAGCCTTGAAGGGAAGAAGTACATCATGGTTATTGTGGATAACTTTTCTAGATTTACTTGGACCATACTTCTAAAGGAAAAATCTGAAGCATTTGACCTTACCAAGAAGTTGTTCAAAAGACCATAAATAGAGAAGGACGTTTGTATCTCTAGAATTCGTAGTATAAAGAATTTAAAAACTCTAATTTCTCCCCTTTTTGTGATGAACATGGCATCCATCAGGAATTTTTTGCTGATATTACTCCACAACAAAATGGAGTAGCAAAAAGAAAAAATAGATCTATTCAAGAGATGGCTCAAACAATGTTGAGCAACAAAAAGATGGCCTTATACTTTAGGGGAGAAGCTGTGAACACTGCAAGCCACATTCTAAATAGAGTTGTCTTTAGACCAGGGACAAAACATACCCTATACGGGTTGTGGAAGAACAAGAAGCTCACTGTTAAATATTTAGAAAAAGAGTTCTAAATCAAATTTCTTTTGTGTGTTATTTTTCACAAGTAGAATCCAAGCAAGTTGAAGAAACTTTAAGTGATGAAAGTTGAGTGAACGCCATGCATGAGGAACTTCATCAATTCACAAGAAATGAAGTATGAGAGTAGGTTTCTAGACCTAAAAAATTACAACATCGTTGGAACCAAGTGAATCTTCAAAAACAAGCTCGATGAGCATGGCACTGATTGAGCTGCATTATTGCATATTTTATACATTTAAAATCAATATATATTTAATTATTTAATTATTTTTTCATTGATTTTAGATGAAAAAATGATCAAGAGGTAATAAATCCAAGTTGTGATTTAAATTGATTAAGAGCATAGTTTATGCTTATTTTTATAACTTGTGATTTTATTTGATTTTATTTCCTCACATGCACAACACACTTTTAATATTTTAGTTTAGTTTTTGTTTAATTTTTATTTAATTATTTATTTTCTTTTTCTAGTTTTATTTTTATGTAATTATTATTTATTTATCTGTCTTATTTTATTTTATTTTTGTTTTATTTTATTTTATTTTATTTTTATTTTCAATTTTTATTTTTTTATTTTTGATTTTCTGTGCAGGCTAAACGACATGTTGTTTGGTCTGCAAACCAGACGAAATGTCGTTTTCCAGTGGATTTGAATCTACCGTCTGAGGTCGACCACATGTCGTTTGAAAAAAACGACATGTCGTTTTACACGTGAGTTGAATCTGCCGTCTGAAGTCGACGACATGTCGTTTGCCTCGTCTTCAACCTCGCCCTTGCGTCTTCATGCTACAGTTCCACCGTGCCCAGCAGCTTCGAGCCACCACCGTGAGCCATCCTATACACTCCACATGTCCACAGAAACACCATGAACACGGCCATGAGCCGTCTCGCCTTGTCCAGAAGCCTCACGGCCAGCAACCCTACGTTCGTGTCATCTTCAACCTTCGGCCTCGCCTACAGCACCTCTCCACGTCCAACAGCACTCCTCCACGCCTCGTGCTCCTCCATCAAGCATGCCCAGCGCTCCACCAACCGTGAACCATCCTCAAACACGTCCATGCAAGCTACACCTCCACTCCCATGCAGCCGCAGTGCACTGCCACCGTAGCAGCACAACCATGGCAGAACCTCTTCTTGCATGCACAGTATCACCGCACGTCTACTGCGCGCATGCAATATGTGCCATTGCCCAACATGCACAGCCATGCGAATCAACCATCACCGAGAAGCCCCTGTTCTACATCTTCGAAACAGAACACTTCCACCTCTCATTTACGATCATGCATGCAGCTCTTCATCGCCATGCCCAGCCACCTTGAGCCCTTCCTTCAAACCTTCAGCAACGCCATCACTGAAAAGCCTCTGCTCAGCCTCCCACAGCGGCAGCAACACTTCCACCCACAAGTTCGGCTTCGAACAGGAAGACGCAGCAATGGAGAGGAAATGAAGCAAAAAGAAATAAAGAGGAAGAAGTAGCATGCAGAAAATGAGAACGACAGGGATCACACACGCACACAGTGGCCAACTGGAGAGCTTCGGACAGTAGTGAAGAAATTCGGTGGAGTTATTTTCGTGGGGACAGATCACTCACACCGGCAGGTCAAGCAGATGCACATGCAGGGACAAACGGAATAACTTTCTGAGTGGGGACGAGATCACATACACGGGGCAGCTAAGCGCATACTTTTGATACCTATATAAGAGCTGTATGTGAACTGGAGGGGGAGTCAGTAGTCAGTGGTTAGAGGTTAGAGTTAGAGAGATTTTAGTGTGAAATTAGAGTTAGTTCAGAAAAAAAATAGTGAGTGAGTTTTTGTGGTCAGTTTTTATTTTTTCTGAGTTCAGTTTTTAATTTTGTGTAATTTATTCATCAGTCAATTTTAATTTATGGCTCAATAAATTTTATTTTTGTAAGTCTTTATTTCTAGTTTTGAGTTTGTTTAGTGAGTAAATTTTCAGTCCTCTTTGATAAATATTGAGAGTCTGCTTTATTTTTTTAGAGTTTACTTTAATTGGAAGTTCAGATTTTTGGGTTGGAGAACGCAGTCTCCATTTCCAAATATCAAGTTTATTCCTTACAATTCATGTTTTTATTTAATTTCGAATTACTGTCATTTAATTTCCTCACACTTTTAATTTCCTGCAATTTAAATTACTATCATTTAATTTCCTCACACTTTTAATTTCCTGCAATTTAAATTACTATCATTTAATTTCCTCACACTTTTAATTTCTTGCAATTTAAATTTATGTCAGTTAATTTTCTCGCACTTTTAATTTCCTGCAATTTAAATTTATGTCATTTAATTTTCCTGCACTTTTAATTTTTGCAATTTACTTTTATGTCATTTAATTTTATTGTTCCTTTACATTTCAGTAATTTAATTTCCAGCAAATTTAATTTCCTGTCTTGCATTTTAATTTCTTATTTTTAATCATCCACTCAAAACCAACAACATGAATCTTGTCCATGACTAGTAAAATTTCATTTTCATTGCACTCCCATATTCATTGTATATTTCATCACTTTTATTTTTATTCTCTCATTGTAACTATTTCCACAATTTTATACGAGTTTGATTTTTAAGCAATTTTCCTGAGAAGACGATCTAGGAATTTATTCCTAATTATTATACGACATGCTCCTGCACTTGGGATAGCTTTTGTGCTGCTCAATTTTGAGTGAGTCAGGCACCATAGCCATAAACAAAGCAAGACTTCTTGCACAAGGCTACACATAAGTAGAAGGGATTGATTTTGATGAAACTTTTGCTCTTGTTGCACATTTAGAATCTTTCCTCATATTGTTTGCTATAGCTTGTCATCTAAATTTTAAGTTATATCAAATAGATGTTAAGAGTGCATTTTTAAATGAACTACTACAAGAAGTGGTGTATGTAGAACAACCTAAAGGATTCATTAATAACCTCTATCCTGATCATGTGTACAGGTTAGAGAAGGCATTCTATGGATTGAAGCAAGTACCACGAGCTTGGTATGAAAGGTTGACAACCTACTTACTTAAGCATGATTTCACTAGAGGACAAGCTGATAAAACTCTTTTCATAAGAAAAGTAGGTAAGAAACTTCTCATTGCTCATATTTATGTAGATGATAATATTTTTGGAGTAACTCTTGACTCACTCTCCCATGATTTTGCTACTGAAATGAAATCTGAGTTTGAAATGAACATGATTGGTGAGTTATATTTTTTTTGGGCATTCAAGTGAAACAAACTAAAGTAATTTTCATCTCATAATATAAGTATGCTAGATAACTTGTTAAAAAGTTTGGAATGGAAGGAAAGAGTCATGCTCGTACTCCTATGAACACTTCAGTAAAAATCAGCACAGACCCATAGGTAAGAACATTGATTCGATACTCTATTGAAGCATGATAGAGAGTTTACTTTATATTACAACAAGTAGACCCGATATTGCTTTCAGTATTGTTGTGTGTGCTAGGTTTCAAGCTAATCCTAAGGAATCACATATTACTGCAGTAAAAAGAATCATTAAATATCTAAGTGCAACTGTAAATTATGGGATTTGGTATTCTAAGGACACTAACTTGACACTAGTTGGCTATTTGGATGATGATTGGGCTGGAAATGTAGATGATAAAAAAAGCATGCCTGGAGGATACTTTTATGTAGGTGGAAATCTGGTTGCTTGGATGAGTAAAAAGTAAAATTCCATTTCCTTGTCTACAGCTGAAGCCGAGTATATAGTAGCAAGAAGTTGTTGCACACAGCTTCTATGGATGAAAAAGATGCTTGAGGACTAGGGTTCTCTCAAGATACTATGATAATTTATTGTGATAATTCTAGTGCAATTAGTATCTCAAAAAGTCCTGTTTAGCACTCTAGAACCAAGCATATAGACATTAGGCATCATTTTATTAGAGATTGGGTTGAGTAAAAAATTGTGTCTTTGGATCATGTGTCCACAAAGCATCAATTGGCTTATTTGTTTACAAAACCTTTAGGTGGGTTAAGGTTTGAATTTAAGGAAAGTCATTTGTGTGTGACATCAAGTTAAAGTTCCACTACTCACTTGTATTTAAATTTCTACAAGTTCACGTGAACTTTGGTTGATCACCTAATGAGATAAAAGCCACCATGGTGAAGGCTACAAACGAGAAAGTGCATCTCCTTTTGTGTGTGGATAGTGTGAGTGACATGGTGCTTGGACAAGTGCTACACTTGAGGCATGATCATTGCTTAAATTACTAAAATTTTTATTAAAACTTTTTGTGAGATAAACTGTTTTTTATCCTCCATTTTTTTCTATTATTTTAGTTTTGTTGGTGGTGCATGATTTATTTCTTTATTAAAAAAAGGGTAGAAGTGTTTTTGGTCCCAGTGGAACTTAGGTTCTGAGTAGGGACTTAGTGATAAGGGGGATAAGGCTCATGCTTGGCATGGTTATCCCTTAACTTAAGTCACTCGAGGCAAGTGATAAGCCCGAGCCCCATCACCCCCGACAATCACTCTCTCATGCAACCACTCCACTCACCCACGTCTCTCTCAGTTTTCGTATGCTCTAACCCATCTTGAGTGCTTATCCTTCTAGTTTGCTGGTTTAAAATCACACAGACCCTCTAATCCATGCAATTCTTACTCATGTTAAGTGCTCTATACATATATTCTCTCTTCCTCCTCTAGCTCTAGGGTTCGGTGTACACTCATTTGTGAAGTTGTGGTGTTTGGTTTGATTTGTGACTTAAGATTTGGGATCTCTTTTGGTAGAGATGTGAACAAATGTTTTGTGTGAGTTGGGTCTGAATTGGATATGTATTTAGGAAGGATTTTTGGTGGGTTGGTGCACTATACATTTCAGTTTTTATGTCATACCCACCAGGTGTTTGATTTTTTGACTCAACCAAATATTCCCTTGCATTTGTCGATTTCTTTACATTCATTCATGCTCATTCATCATTTGAATCCCATTGCATTGGTTTAATTCTGTTGAAGAGGATGGTTTTGGGTAAGTTCATAACTTGGGTCATTCGGGTTCTATGGGATGCATATCAAGTGATCTACTTTATGCCTCAAACAATTAGCCTCAACCATTTGCCTAGTACTTGACATGTAGTCACTCTCATATGTTAGGGTTGTAGATATGCATGGCTGAGATATGTTCAGAGGGGGCTAGGAGGGCCTAATATGAGACTTTTACACTGTTTGCATCCTAGTACTTATCCAGTTCTATATTATTTCTGACTTGTACACTGTGTGCTTTTCAGATGAGGTTTAAGGAATGGGCTAAAATGAAGGTGAGCTATAGGCCCCCTCACCTAAAAGTTCATCTAGTGAAAGGGAACCTCCAGTTGAGACTCCTCAAATTGAGGACACCAAAGCCAATCACTCTTGAGTGTTTCACTTCACCAAAAGCTGAAGCAGCACATAAGAGCATATTCTCTCTTAGACCAGTATTGGGTGAGAGAGAGGTAAGCGTAAATGAATTTCCCTAACCTGATTTTGAGGTCATCATTCACATATTTGTGGAGTGAAAATGGGAGAAACTAATGCTCCCCTTTCCCACTCCATGGGTAGAGGTAGTGCGTGAGTTTTATTACAACATTGCACATTTTAATTTGGATGAACATAGAATTACTTCCACAGTGAGGGGGACTGAGATTGACATAACCCCATCTGTTATAAGAGAGTTGTATGAACTCTCTAAGGTAGAAGCACCTGGTTATCCATACAAGGGGTTGTGGGCTCCAACAAAGGTAGCCATGCGCAACCTTTTTGCTGGCCCCCAAGGCCCAAAGTGGAATCCTAAAGTACATTGGATGCTTTTTCATGTTATGCTCCTACTATATAGATTGCTGGCCACGATTGTGCTGATGAATCTGTGGCCTATTAGTCAATACACTGAGCTCCCTTTGGAGAGGGCACAGTTCATGTATGCTTTGGCTACGAGGGTCTCTATAGACTTCCCAAGACATGTTATAGACATCATCCATTGCTCCCATGTGGAGAAAGAGTTGAGCTTGCCCTTTAGTGGTCTAATCACTAAATTGTCTATGACAACCAAAGTGCCCCTGAGAGCAAATGCCACTATGAAAGTAGCTAGTTCAATTTCTGTTTAACATGGATTAACTCAGCAGCTGTACTGACCAAGAAAAGACCGCACAGCATAGAGTCTTCCTCCTCTCCACCTATTATTCCTATTTCTAGTGTGCTGGAGCAAATCAATATTTTATCTCAAAAGATTGATGCCTTTGCTGAAAAGTGGGAAGACAAACAATCCAAGTTGGAACATCAAGTTGCGGCCATACGCTCTGTTGGTGTCCAAACCAGCGATAGATTGGTCCAGCTATCCTTGTATGTGCAGAAGGTGATGGAAAGCGTGATGGATTCAGGTGCAGAATAACAGCCCCTTGTCAATTTTCTGACAAAAAAGAGGGAGTAAGTTAAGGGGAGTAGCAGCAGCAAGGGAGTAGACTAAGGGGGAGTAGCACCAGCCTTCAGCTTTCAGCTTTAGAATTTCTATGTTTATTTTGGAAAATGTTATATGTTTTTCTGATTTTGTTCAAGTTAAGAAACAATCTATTTTTTCTATCTTTGTTCAGTTCAGTGACAGTTTATTTAGTTTAATATGTAAATAAACAATATGATACTTGTCTTTAATAATTGGTAGAATAGAATTTTCATTTATGTGTTGAAAAATTCTGCATGAGATATTTTGTTGTTGGCTGTTTTTGTTTCAAGTACCCATTACATTCATCAACTGAGTATTTTGTCACCAATTCGCCAAAGGGAGAGATTGTAAATGCAAGTTTTTTACTAGAACTAGGTGACTAGATGGATATAGATTTATTTTTAAGTTTGTTGGATGCATGTAAAGTATTTTATCTTTCTCTATAAACATTTGAATTATGTCAAGAAGTTATTAGATAATGGTTTTGGATAAGTCAAGAGTGTGTACAACTGAAGTTCAAAAAGTTAGGAATTGTCCAGTTGAAAAAATCTATTTCTTCTAAGAAGACTTAGCACCAAGTGTCAACAGAGTTATTACCAGCAGAGTCATTCCATCAGCAAAGTCCTACTATGCCTTAAATTCCTAACAGACTCAATTCATCAGCGGAGTCCTACTACAGATAAAATACTAATAAGAATATTTATGATCGGGATTTCGATTGGATGATTATCTTTTTTATTTTTTAGAACTTGGAGAGATTGGAGAGTTGTCCAAGTGCTTGTGTGTGAGAAAACTCTCTTGAGAATTTTCTAGTTCTTTTTTCTCTTTCTCTCATTGAGTGTGTGCTTACTCTATGTTGGAGTTTGATTGATCGAGTTCAACCACTAGAGTTCCAAAAGGGAAGTCAATAGTTTGAAGATCGCCAGATGTTCTGGTTGCTACTGCGGTAGAGGCAAACAGGTTGTTTGTTAGGTCAAGTAAGAAAGTCAATTAGCAAAGGTTTTGTAATTGAGAATTACTTGTAACTGATTTTCAAACAATAAAATTGACTTTTTTGGGTTTGGCTGCTCCATAAGGTTTTACCTTTGATGAGTTCTTCAAAGGGTTTCCCTTCGTGACCAAATTTGGTGTTATGCACTTTATTTACTTTATGAATATGATTGGTTATCAAATTATTGCATTATTGATCACTAGCCAATTTGTTGAGTGAATTGGTAGATCGTTGTATTACAATACAAGGGTATTGGGTAATTTCATTTTTTTATTCATATTAATGAAAAAGCATGTGATATTAAGAAATATGTTCTTAATATTCAAACTTAAAGACGTAAATCTTATTCTAATGATTCTCTGAATCTTGTCATCAAGAGTTCTCTGTAACTCTTCTCTACTTTTCTTTCCAGTCATCAATGGTTCTTTTTGATAGAAAAGAGCCTAAAACCTCCATAAATAATGGAAGTGCTCTTGCAAACTTCACTGCACTAGCTGAAACTCCCTGATAACCTTCTCTTGCATGGGACATTCCAAAAGCATGCCAATTGAAAAGTTGAAGAGATTCTAATCGGTTCAAAATTTCGGCCTTATATCTTTCTTTTGCTCTCAATTGAGTTAGAAAATGGGCATCTCTTGTGATTGCAATCACTTTACTTCCCGAACCAAACCATCCAAAGGTCTAAACTAAAATATATACTTGTTTCATATCATCTATATCATCAAGAACAACAAGAATCTTTTTACCATGAATTCTATCCTCTATCAATTTGATTCCTCCGTCGATATCATCATTCTTCAGATTCTTTGCTTTCAAAATATTAGAAAGATGTTGTTCTTGTAAATGAACCACACCTTCACATCTTTGTGAGGTTTCTTTAATGTTGGAAAGAAAACAACTTCCTTCAAATCCATTGCATATTTGGTTATAGACAGCTTTTGATAAGGTTCTTTTACATATACTACCCATCCCATAGATGCTAATAATGTGAACATCGCCTACGTTGAGGTTTAATAGATATTTCATTTGTTTGACTTGAGAATCTAATCCTACAGGGTATTTGGCAACATCTCATCCAGCAGACTTGACTTTCATGAAATCTTCTTCAATAACTTCTTTAATAAATTTTGATTCATATCTGACAAATACAGGAAAAGCAAAATAAATTAGTACACTAAACACCAGTAAATAAAATAATAAAAAAAAGGAGAAAAATGAGTCGATATTATCATCCTAGCTAGAGATTTCAGACTAATATACCATGGACTCAAGGCAAGCAATTAAGCCCTATCCTCTATCCTATACCAATGGCATGCCGCCATCACCCCCCAACCTCTGCTCAAATTAACGAAAAGATTAAAAACCAATAATAAATGCAAGAAAAAACATGGGAAACTAGAGACAACCTATTTTCACAATTAGTCAGATTCCAACGAGCACAATTCCCAGCATAGCAAAGAGCTTCTCTCCACCTTTGTACTCTTTTTATATTTGCTTGAAAACGAGTCTCATGTCCTTCGTATTCTTCACACCCAGTGAATGCACTGGCAAAAGTTCTTTCTTGTTTTTGGACATCCGAGGGCTCCACATGATAGAAGATATGAATAAGAGTGTGGTCTCTAGTTTTTGTACAATCCACGATCTCGACAAGTTCATCAAGGCACCACTTAGAAAAAAGCATAGCCTTTAGAGAAAACAACAATGGAAATCTTGGATCCATGAATGACATTTATTAGCTTCTGAAAAATGTTCAATCCTTTAGGGAGTTCATTTTCATCTCGAAAGGTGCAAATTCCTATTCGCATGTTGGATCCAAAGGCATGTTGATGGATGAAGATAACTCTGGAGGTTGGAGAATCCTTGAAATTCTCTGTCAAGAATTACAGTTTCATTTCTTGATTCATTTCTTGCGTATCTTCTTGTTTTTCTTTCATTAATCTTGTGAGAGAGTAGCAAACCCATTACAAGTTGGTATTAGAGAGGTGATCCTCTCATGATTGAATGAACATGAGGAGCTTCTTTGAAGTTGCAATAGTTAGGTTCTTAGAGGCAACATGAAGCAATACAGAAGCAGCTGGAAGACCATAATCAAGCCAAAGATGGAATAACGGACAGGTTAGAACAACTCACTCATATGATTAGAACTTTTGTTGAGGGTCAGCTCGAGAAACCTTTGGGGAAGGTCCTTAGGGTCCAAGAAATTGGCATAGCGGGATAGAGACCTTGTTCCTCAAGGAATTAGACTAGAATTTCCTCGTTTCGATGGAACTAACCCTACTGGGTGGATCTTTAAGGCCACTCAATACTTTGAATATCATCAGACGCCAGTTAATCAAAAACTCTTGATGGCTTCTTACCATATAGAGGTTGAGGCCTTGGTGTGGTACTAGGATGCTGTAGATTGTGGGTTGTTTTCTAATTGGGACTCGTTTGTAAAAGCTTTACAAGTGAGATTTGGGCCATCTACATGTGATGACCCAATGGGAATATTAACTCAACTTAAGCAAACATCTATTGTTGCTGCTTACAAAGCACAGTTAGAAGCCTTATCTAATAGATTAAAAGGTTAATTAGAAAGGCACAAGTTAAGTTGTTTCCTTAGTGGATTAAAGAATGAAATTTGTTTGCCAATTAGAATGTTCAATCCTATTAATCTAAATGTAACCTTTGGGCTGGCCAAGATTCAAAAAGACTATTTGTTGTCTTCTAGGAAGTCTTGGAGAAGTTTTAGTGGGGGAATGAGTAAAGGCAATCTTGATATTAGTCAAAAAATCAGATAAGAGTTGAAGGATGTGTGTGGATTACCGAGCATTAAATCAAGCAACAATCAAGGACAAGTTTCTCATACCTGTCATTGATGAGTTGCTAGATGAGTTGCTTGGTGCAAGGTTGTTTTCGAAACTTGATTTGAGATCTAGTTATCACCAAATTAGAATGAGGGAAGAAGATATTCGAAATACAGCTTTTAGAACTCATGAAGGGCGTTACAAGTTCTTGGTAATGCATTTTGACCTTACCAATGCCCCAACCACTTTTCAAGGTTTCATGAATGAAGTATTCAAGCCTTTTCTTAGAAGATTTGTTCTAATCTTCTTTGATGACATTTTGGTCTACAGCAAGAGTCTTAAGGAACACTTGCAGCATCTCAGGTCTGTTCTAGAGGTATTGAAGAAGAACAACTTTTTTGCCAAGATGTCAAAATGCAGACTTGGAGTTGAGCAGATTGACTAATTGGGCCATATAATTTATGCAGCTGGAGTGACGACAGATCCAGCTAAAATCTCTACAATGACGGAGTGGCTTGTTCCTAAAGATTTGAAGTCCTTGAGAGGATTTTTAGGTCTAACTAGTTATTATAGAAATTTTATAAGACACTGTGGAAGTATAGTAGCCCCTTTAACTTAGTTGTTGAGGAAAAGTTATTTTGTAGGGAGTGTAGAGGCAACACGAGCTTTTAATAATATGAAAAAGGTTGGAACTCAGCCACCTATGCTCAACTTGCCTATTTTTGTAAGGTCTTTACAATTGAGTGTGATGCCTTAGGCGTTGGGTTGGGAGCAATGCATTCAAGAGAGGTCTCCCATTGCTTTTTTTAGTAAAGCATTAAAAGGAAGGCTTTGTTACTGTCAACATATGAAAAAAAAAAATTGGCCTTGGTTTTTGCAGTGGGTAAATGGAGATCTTATCTGTTAGGTCAATCTTTTAAGATTAAGACTAATCAGCAAGCATTGAAGTTCTCATTAGAGCAAAAGGTGGGTACTAAATGTCAACAGAAGTGGCTATCGAAATTGTTGGGGTATATAACTTCACAATAGACTAGAAAGGTAAGGAGAATAAGGTTGTTGATGTCCTTTCTAGGAAGGTTGAAGATGAAACTGCTACATTGGCCATAATCTCATTGCCAACGCCTGTATGGATAGAAGAGCTTCGAAAGAGTTCTGCACTTTCTCCTAAAGTCAGTGAAATTTACAGCCAATTGCAGCAAGTGTTGGATCGACCTAAGCATTACTCTTTGCAACAAAGATTACTAGTGAGGAAGGGCAGAATGGTGGTAGTACATGATTCACCTTTTAAGGTTAAAATTTTGCATTATATACATGATAGCCCACAAGCAGGCCATGTAGGCTATCATAAGACTTTACAGAGAGCCAAAGCAGATTTTTACTGGAAAGGGATGCGAAAAGATATTAAGAAGTTGGTGAGGGAATGTGAGGTGTGTCAAGTCAATAAGCATGAGACCTTAGAATCCCTAAGATTGCTACAGCCTTTACCAATACCAGCTTCTCCATCATTAGACATTTCCATGGACTTTATTGAAGGGCTTCCAACTTTAAAAGGAGTAAGTGTGGTGTTTACTCTGGTGGAAAGGCTAACGAAGTTTGGCCATTTCTTCTCTCTTTCTCATCCATACATAGCAAGCATGGTAGCTGAATTTTTTTTCATTGGGGTATTCAAACTTCATGGCATGCCCAGAACTATATTTTCATATAGAGATCCCATTTTTACTAGCTCTTTCTAGAAAGAGCTATTCAAGTTGCAGGAAACGACTTTAAACTTCAGTTCTGCTTATCATCCTCATTCTGATGGGCAGAGTGAAGCTTTAAAGAAGTGTGTGAAATCTTATCTCAGATGTTATACCAGTGACAAACCTAAGGAATGGTGTTTATGGCTTCCTTTGGCTGAGTGGTGTTATAACACTGCATGTCATTCCTCTATTGTTTTAACACCTTTTGAAGCTCTTTATGGGTACCCTTCACCCAATCTGATTTGTTATGTTCCAGGAATTACTTCTAATGTAGCAGCAGATCAAAAATTAAGGTCGAGAGAGCAAGTCATGGGTCTTTTGGAAACCAATTTGCATATAGCTCTGCAGAGAATGAAAATGTTTGCAAATAGAAGAACGTCTAACAAAACTTTTTCAGTTGCAAGATTGGGTGTATTTGAGACTTCAGCCATATAGGCAAAAGTCGGTTTCCATGAGACATAACTTGAAGTTGGCACCAAGGTTTTATTTACCTTTTCAAATTGTGTAGAAAATTGGGACTGTGGCATATAGGTTGGATTTACCAGCCTCTTTTAAAATTCACTCAGTTTTTCATGTTTCTTTCTTGAAGAAGAAACTGGGACATCAGATCAAACCATTGCCCACATTGCCTCATGTGGAATTGTAAGGCCAGATTCAGCTTGAACCAAAAGCAATTTTAGAACGAAGAATGAAGAAACAAGGAAGCCATGCTGTTACTGAGGTTCTTAGGAAATGGCTTGGTGCACCTGTTGATGATAATACTTGGGAATCTTTATGGAAGTTAAGGAATCTCTACTCTCATTTGGTAGGGAAACTCATTTAGAAGTAATTGCTTTTAGTGGCCTTGGGGGCAAGGGCCTCAAGGGGAGGGCATTGTGATGATCAGTCTTGCGGTCAGGGCTTTATAAGGGGGAAAGATTGTATAGGGCTCGAGTGAAGCAATGTTGTTAACCGCCAAATTCAACATGGGGCGTTTGGAATTAGTGAAACGGGGCGTTGCGGGAGTAATTCGTGGAGGAAAAATCAGTAGTTAAACGATGTGTTTTGATTGATAGAATAAAACGTTGTGTTGTAATGTTGCATATAAAGCCCTAGGCAACTCGAAATAAGGCATGTTGATGGATGTAGTAAACTCTGGAGGTTGGAGAATCCTCGAAATTCTCTATCAAGAATTACAGTTTCATTTCTTGATTCCTTTCTTGCGTATCTTCTTGTTTTTCTTTCATTAATCTTGTGAGAGATCAGTAGCAGACCCATTACAGACGCTTCAATCTGATGAGAGTTCTCCAAATCTTGACATATTATCAACACTGAAATAATGTCTGAAAAATCGAGATTGATGAAGACCTCCAAACTAACGAGAGTAACGATGCGTCCCCAACACATCGTTTAGGCTTTCTCCGCTCGTGGAAATTTAGAAAATGACAAGCTACAGACAGAGGCAATCGCATCGGTTCAGTTTGAAAATATCGAAAACTACGCCCAGTTTGGATTCCAAACTTATCTCAATTCATCTTATCTAATTATTATAATTTTTTCAAATTCCAACACAAAATATAAGAAACAATTCAACTTTTTCAAATCCTAAAATAATAATAATATTAAAATATAATATTTTAACAATACTTTATTTAACTTTTAATTTTCATCTCAATCCAACTCAACTCAACTCAGTTCAGTTCAACATTCAAACGTAGGCTAAATATTTTTAAATATTTTTGTTAGAGTTTTGACATAAGAGAAGACTCAACTTAGTTATTTTTGTGGGAGTAATTGCATGAGTTCTAGGAGACCTCAAAGAAAAAAATGGTGAAGGAGGTGACAATTATAGGCTCATTTGGATAGTGAAAATGTTTTATCTTATCTCTTCATTTTATAATTTTTTTAGTACGAAACAACCATCAACGGAAACAACAATGCATCCTTCTTCTCTGCCATATCGCCTCCACACCCATTCAACTTCTTTTCTCATAGGTAAAGTGGAATCACTGGAATCCAACAATTCATATTTCTCTGCCATATCGCCATACCATCTCTTCAATTCCGTTCTTAGCTACCGTTTAGATAGTTAGTTGAATTGAGATGAGATGAATTGATATGAAAATTAAAAATAAAATAAAATATTATTAAAATAATATTTTTTAATATTATTATTTTGGAATTTGGGTTGGCACTTGAAACTTGAAAGTGCAAATAGTGAAAACTTAGGGCCTTAATGGCAATTTGGAAAGTTTAGGGGTATTTTTGTAAATGCCCATTTTTGAAACATTTGTTTATGAACATCATTCATAGTCGTATAAATCCTAACTTAGCATGAATTTGATTTTAGACGTTACAACTTTTTCAAACTCAGAAAATTGATAAATTGGCCTCTAACTTAAATCTTGATAAGTTATTCATAATTTATTGATAAATGATCCATTCATGTTTCAATTGTCATTTTAAACATAAAATACCATATTATATGATACATGAGTGCATACTTACATGACATGTGGTATTTTTCACCATTTTTGCATATTGCATCTATAAATATCATTTTTACATGAAAGTTTGCTACATATGCATATGTCATGAAATACTTTTTCTCAGTTTAGCATGAAAAATATTTTTTATCAAGACTCTAAAGGCTAGGATAGGGAATTATCCTAACGGAACTCCTCTGTCCACTCTAGAGTGTTTAAGAATAGAGTGGTAATTCCTAAGTTGACGAAGAACAGTTAACGAGCTTCAAACAGTCAAATGTTATGACACTTAAGGCTATGAACAATGTAGTTTAAACGTGAGTTGTACTACTGTTATTGGCAGGTGCTCACTATGCATATGAGGAATTGTGACAATACCACACGTTATGATGTTATGATTAAATATGAATTTCTAATAATGATGAAATGTTATGATAAAATTATGTCTTTTTGATGGTTGAAGTAAAAATGTTCTCTATACGAAAATATGTGTCTCAGTTTTTTTGAAAATGTTAAGGAATCTGGATGGGAGACACACACTGAATTTTTGCATTTCATATTTATCATTCTTCATGTATAATTTATCTTTGTGTACGTTAGTTGTTTAACTTACTGAGATTTCAAGTAAATCTCGCCCTTTGTGGATCCACTATCATTGCACTTGAAATTATAGAAGTTGTGTCAGGATTCGGACGGGGTAGATAGAGCATAGGATTTGACTGATTGAGGAGCAGCCAGACCTCGAAAAGAGACTGAACTTGATCCTTATGTTTATAGCCTTAGTCTTTAAGGCTTTAGAATGCATGAAGCGGTTGATTTAATTTTGGAGACTTCTATGTTTAGCTTATGATACTATTTGGTTTTGAACCTATGATGGTCATTAATGCATTGGAAATTTTTTAATTATTCTGGCATAAGTTATATTTTCACCCTTAATCCACTATGAATGTTGCATTTTGTTAGTTGCATTTATAGGATTTATTTCATACTAATTGTCTTGTACGAGAGTATGTAACCATGTGTTACATGTCTCAACGCTCTAAATCTCTGTTCCATCCAAATCGGAGGTTGAGGGCGTCATAGTTTGTGGGGGTGGTGTTTGACAGGAACAAAATAATTATTCAAGATAAAACAACCAGATTGTATTTCTAAATATGAAACCACACAACATTACGAACTTGAGCATGGACCTGCTTTTTTCTTGCTACAGATATACCCGATTGGTGGATGCGCTATGATTCTGAGCCACTCAAAGCATCCTTTCTCGGTAGGCCATGAGAGGTTACTTGAGGTTTTCCATCTGCTTTCTTATTTTGTAGATTCCTTGTAGCCATCGCTCTAGGTACAGTTAGAGAACTGGAGATAGGGTCACTATTGTTCTTATCCATTGACGAAGACCATGTTTTTCTCCCATTGAGTCTTTCCAGAGGTCGGTGGCTTCGGAGGGGGGGGGGCAAGAGAGGAGGGTGGGTTTTAGTTAAGAACCGTGACGTGGAGAAATCAGATCGGTGTGTGGTGTAAAAAATAAAACCAACTTTTTATAGTACTTTTCATATAGTAAATAAGAAAAATAATCTATTCATCATTCTCACACATCACACAACACACTTTTTTTTTTTTATCTTTTACCAGATGTATGGTATATGGATGATGAGTAGAATAATTCAACTCATTTAAGAAGAATAAAACCCAATCATTAAGAAACAAAAAAAAAAAGAAAAAGAAAAAAGAAAAAAAGAATGTGGTGTGTGCAATGTGTGGAGATGAGTAGGAAAGCTCAATAAATAAATATAATTTTGACTTAATTTTTATTTTAGCTTTTAATATGGGTTGTCAAATTTATAATTAGGCCTCGTTTGGATGTTGAGATAGGCTCAATTCATTTTTTTTTAAACAACAAAAACTGATCTCATTAAAATCATGGAACTGAAGGGAGAATACAACGAGGGGAATCCTCCAGTTGAATAACCTCTTTAGTGAGGAGTAATCGGGCTAGACCATGAGCCACAATGTTTAAGTTCCTAGGTACATACATAATTGACCATCGAGGCAGTTTCCCTACAATAAGTTTAATATCCCTGATCAGCAACCCTACAGAGGACCAATTCTCTTGAGGGCTCTTGACAGCATTGACCACAACTTGAGCATCCCCTTCGAGATGCACTTTAGTTAGCCCCAATTCAATACACAACAATGAAGCCTTAAGTAGAGCAAGTGATTCACAAAGCTAAGGGTCTGGGAAGATGTCACAGACAAATCTAAGAGAAGCAAATACTTTGCCTTCACAGTTCCTAATCACAACCCCAATTCCAACCTTACAATTGACCTTGTCGATGATAGCATCCCAATTGACCTTATAATAACCTTGAGGAAGAGCTACCCACTACTGAGCTGAGATGTTGTCCTCCCTTGGAAAAGTCCTTGCAACCTGATTAGCAGGTTGGAATTTAGAAAGAAGTAGGAGGGCTTGAGACATCTGAGGCCAACAAGCCAGTAGGCAAGGTGAAGGCCACACAAGATTGCTCCTTGGGGTGCACTGCTATGTATTCATCTCTAAATACCTCCATACCAAGAGGCTGTACCAAGCCCATGTCAAAATGGAAGAGAAGAGCAAGGGATTTGAAGGATCAGGTTAATGCTAAGCCCCCTTTAAAATGTGCCAGGAAAAGAGATATTTGTGACATAGAGGATCACTCGGGACATTATATGAAATCAAAACAACAAAAAATAGTTGGAAAGGCTAGTAAGAAAGGATTGGCAGAGGCTACTATGCAGTCTTACCAAGCCAAATGAATATCCTGTGTTGGAACTACCAAGGGCTTGGAAACCCTTAGACAGTTCGTGAACTTCACCTGTTGGTAAAAGAAAAGTTACCCAGTGTAGTTTTTCTCATTAAAACTAAACGCATAAGACAAAAAATAGAAGCCATCCACAAAAAATAGAGATTTGAATATAATTTTGTAGTTAACAGTTTGGGAAGAAGTGGTGGTCTAGCAGTTATGTGGACAAATGTTACTATAGTACAACTAGTCAATTATTCCTAGAGCCACATATCTTTGGAGATGCAGGTGAAGGATTGGGATCACAGGTGGCTCTTGACTGGCTTTTATGGAAACCCCTTGGTTGCTAAGAGGATGGAAATCTAGAATTTATTGAGGCAGATTACACCAAATGACCAAGTCCCCTGGCTATGCTGGGGGACTTTAATGAGATCATTTCTCAAGATGAAAAAGTTGTTGCTACTCTAAAACCTTATTGACAAATGGAACTCTTTAGGGAAACTTTAGAGGACCATGGATTGAGTGATCTAGGCTATAAGGGCTCTAAATATACTTGGTGCAATGGTAGAGAAGGCAGTGCATTCACTAAGGAAAGGTTGGATAGAGTGGTTGGCAATCGAGCTTGGAGTTCTCTTCATGAACAAACGGCTTGTGTGGCATCCCTCTTTTTCCTTTGAGGCTGTTAAGGTGAAAGCATTCCCTGCAGAGGCAAGGCCCTAATGTGTTGGGTCAACCTGCATACTTTTTGACATCGACTCCTCATACCTTCATTCATGTCTATACCTGCTATTGGTTCCTTTCTTTTTTTGGTAGTGTCCTCTTGTTCTGCCCTAGTAGCACCCATTTGCCCTCCCCCAGTGTTAGGAGTTGGACCAGTCCCTTCCATGGCTCGTTTGGATGAGGTGGTTTTGGATGGGGGATTCGCCCTCAACCATGGACCATACTGCTCTTGCAAGCCATCCTCCATGAACCTCTAATCTCCCCTCTTCTGGCACCTTTGGTTCAGGTGTTGGACAAGGCCACATTGGAAGCAAAAGTTAGGTAGTCGCTCATACTTGAGGGGAATCCATAGTCTTTTCTCCCCCAGCATCAGAAACCTTCCTCGAGCCAATGGTTTGGACAACTCTATCAGAATTTTCACATGTAAGAACTTGCCCCAGCTTGCTCCACTCTCTTTTGTATTGACCAACAAGACCTCCCCTATTGTAACCCCAAGGTGTTCCCCCACCTTCTTGGTCATCCCTACAAAAAGGTATGTCATGAAACTGAACCTAGAATGGTTCAGTAGTAAACTGGATGTCTCGAGGAGCTATCAAGCCATCACACTCTTGAAGGTAGATCAAGAACTTATCAAATGACCAAGGTCTACCTTGCAATACAGAGTCCTTGTCTTCCTTCGAATGAAACATGACGGAAAACCTGTTCCAACCAATCTCTCTGAGCATGATACGTCCCTCTACATGCCACAGTTTCAGCAGGGTGGCACGAAACGCTCCTTTGTTAATCTCTCTGTCTGAAACCACCAGTGCCACTAGGTATCTCTTGACTCTCTCAGTAGATAGGAACATGTCTTCCTTAGCTACAATCACTTCTTGCCTTTCCTCCTTATAGTTATAACTATATTGTCCAATAATCATATTAACTTGTATTGTTATCATTCAATAATTATAACTATATAGTATCTTTCTATTAATATATGGTATAGTAACTAGGATGTAATATATTACTTATTGTACTAGCTATATAACTAATAAATATTATATATATTAATCATATTAACTAATTGTATAGTTATCATTACTCATTCAATAGTTATAATTATATAGTAACTAAGATATAATATAGTACTTATTGTGCTATGCTACTTATAACTAATATACTACAATACTATTAATATAACTCATTCAATAGTTATAATAGTATAATACTAATATACTATAATACTATAATAGTATTTTTATATTAATATATAGTATAGTAACTAGGATGTAATATATAACTTATTGTATAACTATAATCATATTAACTTATATAGTTATCATTACTCATTCAATAGTTATAACTATACAGTAACTAGGATATAATATAGTTATATTAAAATATTAACTTGTATCTTAAAGCATTATAATACTATTATTAGTATTATTTTTATACTTTTGTACTTTGTAATATCAGTATATTTATACATTAGTATAGTTATATAATTAAATATATATTAGTGTAATAACCGTTCGAACGGGATATTGACAAGTTCAAACGGATTTTAATACCGTTCGAACGGAATAATCACCCGTTCGAACGAGGTGTAACGATCTTTTTACAATCAGTTCGATTCCCACAAAACACATTTCAACCCATTCAAACCCTAAGCCGCCGATTACTCCGACTCCTCCCTTATTTCCGCCGCTCAACCGCCGCAGGATCCTCCCATTTTTCTCTTCTAAGAGGTACGGGCCTCTATTTTATTTTTTTTCTCAATATTGAGCTTTGTTTGGGAGGGGGAATTTCGGATTCGAAATTCCCCCATTTTGGTGTAGTTGATTAAAATGTCTGGATTTTAATCGGTAGAAGTGATCTAGATTCATTTCTTAATCATTTATACCGATTTAATCGAGCTCTTTTGGTGTAGATTAGAGTTTCGGCCATGGCTGAGTCGACTCAGCCATGGCTGTTTGGGTTCGATCTCGTTCGAACGGGTTCTATTCCATTCGAACGCGATGATGCCAAACAGATTTATTTCTGTTCAAACAAGAAATTACCGTTCGAACGAATATTAATTGGTTGTTCGATTGGACAGAATCTTCCATTCGAACAAATATACTAGTTCGAATGGAATATTCTTAGTTCGAACGGATTATTTCAATATAGTTCAATCTAAGTGTAATTCTTAAATAATATATTTTAAATATAATATTTATAATTATATTCTTAATTTTCTTGTGGTTAAACAGTATATTAATGGCATCTTCTGGACGAAAACGTGCAAGAGACCAAGTCAGTGAAAGTAGTACTGGACCAGCTCCTACTCAGGCGTCGAGATCTGTACTCGTCGAGCGTCAGATCATTTTGTCTGACTTCTCCGATCTTTCCTGGGAGGGACGGAGCATACAGTCCATCTTCACTGAGCGGGGATGGCTACCGATCTATCAGCAGCAGGGGACTGCATACCCAGATATGGTCTGTGAGTTTTACCGTGCCTTGGGAGAGGAGAGTGCTGATTCTCTTTTCTACACTCTATCAGTCCGGGGAGTTACTATTAATTTCTCTCCCCGTATTATTGCTGAGTTCCTTGACATCCGGCGCGAGGTCGACGCATATCCTGGACCGGCTACTTCAGGACCAGCGGCTGCACCATTTGATTATGACACACATGCCGCATCCTCCACACCGGCCCCGAATGTAGAGCCGGATGATAGTGAGGATGGTAGTGAGAATGTGGATCTACCTGATGATGGTTTCACAGATGATCAGGTGCGTCATCTAGTGCGAGACCTTTCAGCTCCTCCATATGATGGGAGCAAGGTGATCCGACAGGCTGAGTGTATAGCATTTTTCAGAATGATTAACTTGATTGTCGGCTATAACATCGACCCGAAAAAACATAAGACTGATTTTGGGATCGATCGAGCCAAATTTTTGTTGAGGATAGGGCGGGGGGACCCCATTGATCTGGCCTTATATTTCTTTTACCGCATCCAATCGGAGTCACGCTGTGTTAGTGGAGGTAGTCTACCATTTGCACTATTGATATCTAACTTCCTACTTCGATCAGGGGTTACAGTTTCAGCGACTGAGCGGAGGTCGCCACAGATGGGGCCCCTCAACAAGATCACATTCAGCAAGAGCGAGGGGCACTTGCGGAAGGCTGCACCAGGATAGCCTAGTGCCCCGCCCACCGATCCAGCTTCTACTAGTACTACTGCCGCTGTTGAGAGACAGCCTCCTGGGGCTACTTTGGATCAGGTACGAGCTCTATTTGTTAAGTTCGTTGAGCCCATCATGGAGAAGCTTAGAGATCTGGATGGGCGCGTGAAGATGTTACAAGAGGATGTTGATCTGCTCAACACCAAATTATAGTCTTTTTAGTTACTATTTTACTTTTTTATATTGTATTGAACATTATATAGTTGAGATGTAATTAATGTATAGTTTTTATTTCTCGTGTTTGCTAATTTATTTATTTGCAATCCTTTTACTTGCCGTTCATGATAATATAAAAAATAATATTATCTTTAAAGTTATATTTATATAATTTAACAGAAAATAAATCATTTTTATCAGAAAAACAAAATTAAAAATATATGTACAAATTAATAATGATAAACAAATTAATGAAAAAAATTTCCTTTCGAAATAATAAATTTAAGTTCATACGGTTATTAACTTTTTCCGAGAAAACAAATTTAATTTCCCACCAATATTATTACTGTTCGAACAGATCATATACTGTTCGAACAGAATTAATTGGTTGTTCGAACACTTTATCTCCCGTTCGAACGGTTTTTCTTTTTTAGACGATTTTTTTCGTTACAAAATATTCCTTTCGAATGGATATTTTTTCGTTCAAACGAAATTTATATCTGAGGTAGTTTTGGAGACGAAATGAAAAATTCGTCTCCAAAAATGACTTTTAGAGACGAAATTTAGTTCGTCCCTAACTAATTTCGTCCCTAAAAATTAAATTTCTTGTAGTGTTAGTTAGTGTTAGGCCCTCACATAGTTTGGTAATCTCTTCATCCCTGCCCCTTCCCTCTACAAACATGGTGTTCGAGAGACTAAGCTCTAAGTTCACTAAGGAACTAGAGAGAAAAAACCTCACCCTCTAAAGGAAAGGACTTAGTATTCTATTCGTCTCAATTCATTTTATTTCACCTCATCTAATTTTAACATTTAAACATCACTTAAATACAAATACTTTTAAATTTTAAATTTTTTATCTAATCATTATCTAATTATTATAACTTTATCAAATTTTTGAACAAAATACAAAAAATAATTCAACTTTTTCAAATCCCAAATCAAAATAATATTATAATAATATTTGAACTTTATAATTATTTTATTAATTTTTTTCTCTCATTTTTCAAAATTCCATAAAACATCTTAACTAAAATAATTTTATTAATATTTTATTATTATTTAAAGATTTCTTATTTCATCTCAACAAATAAACGCGTTAATATAACTTGATAATTGACAAATCTAGTCGGCCCTCCAATTTACCCCTGCTTAGAGCAGGTCACATTAGGGAAAAAAAGAAAGAAAAAGACTCAGCAATAATCGACCGCCCGGCCTAGCTTCCATATTTCATTTTCAAAACCTAATCTCCTAGGTCCTTTATTTCTTGGTCCCCCCTACCCACAATCTCTAGTACCCGCCACCATCAACGTCCAAGGAATTAAGGCGTTTCCCAGCATGGCAAGTTGTCATCGATGTCGGCAGGATCAACATCCTGTATTTCACAGTACAAAAGCTCCATCCTCGCACATGCAGCAAGCTCCATTAATTTGCCAATATCGAACAATTCAAGAAGCTAATTTGATGCAATTAATTCAAATACTTTTACGATTTGTCATCATGATTCAATTGTTTGCATGGTTGGTTCTCAGATTGGATTTACCATGCATGATTCTTGTCGGTTTTCTTTGCTACCAAATAGAAATTAAGATAAGCACGTACATGAAATTAAGAATGTTACAAACTGGGAATATATGTACCGATCTGGACACACATGAATGCATGGTCTTCTTAAAGCTTTACTAGTAGCAGTGCCGTAAATAAATTTGTAGTGTCTCTGACATTATTGTTTCGTTAATTAATTAACGGTTTTGATCTATTATAGTAATGCCAACATACAAAGCCGTAAGCAGACATAGACAAGGATCTATCAATGTTATTGCAAAAGCGACCGGCCATCTTACGACATTAGCAAGGATATATAACTATCAAATATTCTCATCAATAATAATGTCACAAAAATAAATAGTACTTAAGCAGTAGTAGTACTATTGATCTCATCAATATGATAGCTAGCTAGCCTCGTGCTGCAGGTCACACAAAGAATTATAGGACATGTCCATATAATGATATGTACATATCGTCCATTTCTTTCAGTTTGATAGCACTGCTTAGTCATGATGATCTATGCCATTAATTAAATGTACTCTCAAATATATATATATATATATATATATATATATATATATATAAATATATAGTGACTATCAATTAATTCTAAGGTCTGATAGTGATAAGAGATTAGAGGCGAATGATCTTACGTACAGTCTAATGCAATTTATTACTCCTCTTATTATATATACACTACAAGAAAAACCGCTTTTTGCGGCGATTTTATGTCTGTTGAAAATAAAATCGCTGCAAAAAGGGTCTAATTGCGGCGATTTTCACATCGTTGGGATTAAAATTCGTCAACTTTCTGAATAGTTCCGGTGATTTTTTTATTATTTGCGGTGAATTTTTATCGCCGCAAATAATATAAAGGTTATTTGCAGCGCCTTTGAACCTTTTGCGACGAAAAATTCGCCGCAATAGTAAATTTTTTTGCGACGGTCAGTTAATCGCTGCAAATGTAAAAGTTGTCATTTGCAGCGATTTGAAAATCGTTGCAAAAAGAGTGGCTGCAGATATAGATTATTTGCAGCGATTTTAAATTTCGCCGCTGAATTCAGCACCAAATTGGAAAGTCTGGATGGAATTCACTGTGAAGATTATTTGCGGCGATTTTTTGTCGCCGCAAGGAGTAGTTCCAGCGATACTTTTTTTCGTTGATAATTATTTCGTATTTGCGGCGAGGTTTTAGGAATTTGCGGCGATATGAAGACGCCGCAAATACTTCAAACCTAAAATTAAAATGCCCGCTCGTTTCAATCGTTTCCCTCCAGCCCTGCTTCCCCCCCCCCCCCCATTCCATCCCTCTCCTTTCTCTCCCGAACTCTTCTCGAGCAGAACCAACGCCGGCAAGCATTGTCCGTCGCCAGCGAGCCCACCACGCCACGGCCACCACACCTCGACGGCCATCCCCTCCTTCTCCCCCAGCCCCCCGTCGAACTCTGTCCTCCCTAGATCTGGCCTCATCTCTCTCTCTCTCTCGGATTTCTCTACATCGCCGCCGCTAAGGGCGCCGTTCGCCACCACCCACACGTCGACGTCGTCGCCAAATCTCCGTCGAAGCCCCCTTCTCCTCCACGCCTAGCCCAGCAGCCCGAGGCCGTCCCTCTCTCCCTTGCTCTGTTCGCAACCCACAGCCACCAGCTCTCCCCAGCGCCACCATGCTCCTCTCGAGCCACCACTCCACCCCAAGCAACCACCACTCCACCCCTCTCAGCATTGAAGAAAAATGTATGTAGTTTGTGTCCCAAGATTTGAAGTTCAGGTGTTTACTAGTCAAATGTAATATGCTAAGTATGTAGTTTGTGTCAATATTATTTTTACTCTAATTATCTAGAATGTCTAACAAAGGAAGTATTTGGAATATTTAGACTTGTAGGGGTTGACATGGGTTGTAGTCACACTGGTTTTTCTGTTCACAGAAACTTCTGGGCCATCAAATGGAGCACCGTGGATTGCAAGATAGTTTTGGTCGTGTAAGATTTTCAACTTGATTATTGATAGATGGGTTTCAATTAGATATTGTTGTTTGCTGTATTAAGTTAAAGGTAGTAGTACATTTCATCTCTGAACAGATAGGATCCAACTTCCCCAAGGGTCCTAATAGGGAAGGTATAGATAGGGGAATCCTGTCCTTGGCTCGTCTCTGTGTCTGAACAAAAAATGTTTAACTGGCTATTATTGGAATTGAATTTTTTTTTGCCATGATTGTGCCTACAACAGATGAGACCTTTGATTTTACAAGGACATGTTGGCATGTTTTCTGGTTTGTGAGGATGCAATAGTGTCCAGCAACAAGGTGAACTAATCTAATTTGTGTTCCATTTGATGTAGATTTTGTAGAAGGCAGATTGTGTTGCAGAGAAGTTTCTAAGGTGGAATACCTATCAATGTAGCCGCTACTGAGCCTGGATTGAATTGTAAATATTGTTCTCTTTGTTTCTTGTTCCTGTTCTTCTGCTTCTTCTAATTTCCAGGTGCGCCATTTTCTCTTTCCTTGCCATTTTGATCATACCAAGTCCCTTTGTGCAGGTATATATGCAGGTACTCTCACCATATATAGAATATTAATTTTTTTTACTGCATATGCTATTATTATGGATAAATATCACTGCTGCTTTGTTGTTTTTAAGAATCTGATGAAGGTTTCATTTATTTTCCAAGTACTTTTTTAACTTCAGAACGTTTTACATTTGTCTTATATATACATGATGTATAGGCGCTATAGTAGTCACCTTAGTAATACACCAAATTGATTTTTTTTTATCGGGCTTCTCAATATACAAAAATGATTTGAATGAAAGTGTTTGCTTTTTATGTTATTTTTTTTTTATCATATCTGCTTTTGCACGAGGCATGCAGTGAGACTATTGAGGATCATTGATTAAGACTGTAAGAAATTCTAATTTCATTTCTATTTGAGATGCAGGTGGATTCATATGCTTATCTGCCTCCTAGTTTTCAACATTCAGTTAAGTTTGATGCATCTGCTACACTTGTGGTCTTTGAGCGAAGGTATGCGTCCATGTCTTATAATTGACTAGATACTTAGTCATTCATCCAGATGTTTTATCTTAAGGGCATATGAATTTGCTCTAAAGTACACTTACATGGCATAGATACTACTACGAACCATTTGCGGCGAATACTTATTTGCAGCGAGTAATTTTCGCTGCAAAATATAAAAACGTTGCAATTATGTTATTAGCGGCGATTTTGTGTCGCCGCTAATAATCTACTTCCCAGCGAAAAAGAATATCGTTGCAAATATACAAACATTTGCGGCGAAAACAAATATATTAGCGGTGATATTTATTCGCAGCAAATGGATTATACCGACGATTTTGGAAAATCGCTGAGAAAGAATTGACCTTTATCGGCGATTTAGTGTGAATCCGGGACCCCTATTTTCGACGTTTTGTAAGCCTATTGCGGCGAGTAAAAATCGCCGGAAATGCTAATTTTCCCAACGAATTTTTGGTATCGCTGAAAATTCTCAGAATCATCACTTTAAAATCGTCGAATGTGCGGCGATTTTAAAATCGCCGAGAAAGAGTAAAACCAGCGATTTTGGGGGGTATTTTCGACGATTTTACGCGCTGAAAAAGACCTGATTTCTTGTAGTGATATTAGCTGGGATGATCGGAGAGAACACTTACCTTGACTGAGGACTTGTAAAGAATGAGTTACCCTCGAGTCTAAACTCCCAATTAAATCGAAATTGAGAGAAGTGAGTGAAATCGTGTTCGGCTAGCGCATAAAACGTGCTATTGTCATGAGAGTGAATATCAGGGGGTGGGTGCCTATCACGGGAACTAAGTGACAAAAGGCCTAACATGTTGTGCATGAGCCTCTGTCTCAAAGTCCCACTGGGACTTAAACTCTCAGACCAAATAAAACAAACCTACTAAAACACACCTTCGAGACTTGTGCACCAGAAAAAATAAAATAGACCAAATAATCTAACAAAACAAAGAATATAAAAATGAAAGATTAAAATTGATTGACCCGAAAAAGAAAAAATTTGAAAACTCTTTTTCCTCTTTTATTTTTTTAATAAATTGAGCCAATGTACTGCTTGAGTGCATCACAAGTCTAAGAATAGTATCACTCACATAGCCAAAACTAAAATCACTCTCTTATTTGCAACAATCACAATGGTTGTTCACACCTCATAAGTTCATGAATATGAAAATTCATATGTGTGTGTGAGTGAGAATACTTACTTCAATGACTCGTATATATTTTCATTCTTTTCCATTTTTTTTCCCTCTTTCCATATATACTCTAGAGAGATTGTCTTTCACCTTAAAAATAAAACTTTATGCTAGGGACTAGATACTTGAAAGAGTATCTCCTCCGATCACAAGTTTGCACAACCCGTGATATGCCCATTTTTATTACTCATCTTTTTTCTCAATGATTAGAGCAATGATTTTTCCAATAAAGACTTAAGGGATAGATCGTGTAGTGTGTTTGTCTTTTTCTATAACGAATAAATAATGAATTTTTATATATGGATCGGATATTTATGTCCAGTAAGAGGAGATCTCTTACTTTTAATAGTAGGTTCAACTAGTATTAGTCAATTTAAGGCATGGACTCCCCCTTAAGTGAGCAGCTTAAACAATTATGGAACGTAACAATAAAGATGTAAAAGTAAGTTCCTCATAGTGCATTATAATTAGACTTTGTCAAGATGAACCATAAGGTTAACAGACACAAATTTGACTGCACATAATAGAGAGATGATTTATCTCAAGGAATAGACTGTGTGAGAACCCAAGTGCTCAAGGCTTGGCACACCAAGTATGAACTTTCCTCAACAAAAAAATTAACCGAGACACAAAATAGAAACAAAATATAATATGATTTAGACTGAAAAACATAAAGAAAAAGAAACAGAAAATCATTTATATATAAATGATGTCCTAGACTAATGCAAGTGTGCAGTGTGCCTCTCACTTGATGTTACACACACCAATGACTTTCTTTCTTCGCAAGGTCCACTCACTGTCTTCTTTGACCACCCATTTTCAGCAATTCCTTTCATCATCACCACTTTTTATGATCTTTTCCTTGTTGTCAAGAAAAAATTTAGACAACTCACATACATTGGCATTTATGGTGTTTATTTGTTGGATTACCTCTTGGACTTGGTTTTCAAGTGTCTTTACCTTTTTCATTGATTTTATCTCACCTCAGTTTTTATGCACTTTACTCAAATTAAAGCAATATGGTCTTATATGACAAAAAATAACACAATAATGAAAAATAGGTACAAACTTACCTCTAGACTTACCTAGGTTTAACTTCTTTGAGGTTAATGTTTCATGTGGCTTTTCCAAATGATTTGATTTTGAAACGACTTCTTTTGGAGCATCCACAACTTGACTTCCTTTGACAACGACAATACTTTTAGAGGTAGTGGCAGCAGATGATGAGACTTGAGTATCTTTGTCTTGGAAAGTTGTATACCCTAACTTGGTACAATCAAATCTTTGGAGCATTTCTGAGTTGCTGATTTTTATTGGCACTCTTGGGAATGCTTCAATTTTTTATCTAGTGCATCCTTTTGAGCCTTCAATCTTAATATTCAACTCCAGAAATTTTCAATACTTCCAAAAGATTGTTATTTTCATTCTCCACTACTGTGAGTTTGTTGTACAGTTTCTTGTTAAGCTTTTCAGTTTGACCACTTCTTCACATAAATCGTTATAAGCCTCCTATATGATTAACTCATGGCTAGCATCAACAAGAGCTATATCTGAGTCACTATCATCAAATTCCCTCTTTCAGATTTTGTTAGCACAATTTCAGAAAAATCATCAACAACAGTGGCAAAAGCTATAAAGGAATTTTCAACATTAGACGATGAAATAGAGTTTCAGATTTTGAACTATCACTAAGTGTGACATTCAGTACTTTTCCCTTAATTTTCTTAAAGTTTGGGCACTTCACTCTAATGTCAGCATAGCCGGAGCACTCATGACATTGTACTTTGTCATTTTGTTTTTCAGATATTTCTTTATTCCATTTTTCTTTGTAGGAAATACCTTACCTCCTTTTTATTTTTCACTAGCTTGCTTGTTAAACAAGAACTTTTTGAATTTGCTTGCAATAAGATCTATATCCTCATCGTATAGATTTTCTTCATCAGAAAAATCATCTCGATCTTCTTTCACAGTCTTTAATGAAGTGGACTTACCTTTTCTTGTTTGAGGAAATGAGAACTCATATGTTTGCAAAGAGCCAACCACTTCTACAATCTTAATAGCATCCAAATCTTTACTTTCCTAAATGGCTGTAAATTTTGGCAATCTTGTGCCTTCATGTGTAACCTCTAAAATATCCTAAACTTCTTTGGCAATCTCACACATGGAGATTATTTTAAATTCTTTGAGAAATAAAACCATGAAAATAGCATTAAGTCCTTTACTATTCCAACTTTGGCGATAATTTTATCTCTAGTCCAAGCATCAAGAGTTGTTTCGGACTTATTTCATCCTCGTTCAACTGCATAGCACACACGATCATCTAAAGACTCGAGGAAAGCCCTCATACGAACTTTCTAGTAAACATAGTTTTCCTCATCAAAGTGTCGTGGAACATATAATGACAGCGACATGATCTACAAGGACACGTATCACACTTGAATTAGTGAACCACGCTTTAATGTCAATTGAAATTATTCAAATATCCCTATAACGTAACCCAACGTTCTACCAATTCACTCAACAAATTGGTTATTCGTCAGCCATGAAAGGTAATAACATAAAGTAAATAAATTGCATAATACCAAAATTGGTAACGAAGAGAAATCCTTTAAAAAAACTCTTTAAAGGTAAAACCCTACGGGGCAACCAAACCCAAAAAGTCAATTTTATTAGTTGAAAATCAGTTACAATCAAGTTTCAATTACATAACTTTTGTCAATTGTCACTCTTATTTGACTAGACAAATAACTCGTTTGTCTCTACTGCAGTAGCAGCTGGAACCTCTGACGATATTCAAACATTGACTTTTCTCCTAAAACTCCAGTTGTAACACCCCTTATTTTAGTGTATTTTTATTAAATGATTATTTCAATGAATTTAAATATTGGTCTTCTTGTTTTAAAATTTTGGGAGTGTTGATATATTATTTTATGATATTTTTTAAGTTGTAAAAATTATTTTTAATGTGCTTTATTTATTATTAATTACTGTTTTGACATTTAAATTGATCTTTAATTTAAATTAGTTTGTTTATGGGTTTTAAAATTATTATTGGTTTATTTAAGTCTTTTTGTTGTATTTAAATTGTTTTTATTTAAATTATCGTTTTGAAATAATTTTCGTTGGATTATTTTCGTAACCCAAATTATGAGGATTGAATCTCATTTCTTTTCCCCCATCTCTTCTTTTTCTTTCTTCATTTTCTTTTTTCCCATTTCCCCTTCCCTCCCGTGCGGCCAGCACTCTCTCTCTCTCTCTCTCTCGTACATTTTTTCGTTCCTCCTCCAAGCCAACGCCGCGAGCCGCCGTGGTCGTCACCGCCTGGCCCAATCGGTTCCCCAGCCGCCGGTGACCTTACTCCATCATTTTCAGGTCACCCCGCGCCGTCGTTTGCCCACACTCTCCGTCTAAAGCCCCGCGGTTTTTGAGCTCTAGCGCTGTCGTCCGGCCACCATCTCTTCACCACTTCTTCCTCGACCTCCTAGCAACCTAAACCACCCAACTCCAGCTTCGATTCGTTACCGGTGAAACCTCATTGTTTACATCTCCGATTTGTGCATTTTTTGCCTTAAACCGCCCATTTCCCCGCCACCCACGGCCAAAAGCCATCACCACTAGCTTCACCGACCTCCCTAGGCCATACCCTATCAATTTCGAGTCTTGGTTTAACCCCGTTCAAAAGTGGGTTTTTGAGACCCACGGCCACAGTGTATTTTACACTACGCTGTTGCTGTTTTGTCGCTTCCAGCTCATCCGTGATCCTTCGAAAATTATTATATAGTACTGTAAGTATTTTTCTAAAAGGGTTTTTGAGATTTTAATATATTTTTGCACTAACTCATTTATTATTACTATGATTGGTTGGTTGTGCTGGACTGAGTCCGAGGAGTTATGGGGGGTAAGATGGATTGGAGGTTGGAGTTGTTGTGTGTTTGGTTATTAGAATTGGTTGGTTATTGGATTTTGTTGTTGGTCGGGTACATTGCATATTACACGCATGTTCATGTTCGTAAATTGAAAACTGGATTTTCATGTAATTGCATCATGTTCATGTGTTTATTGAAAACTGAATTTTCATGTGAGAAAAAGGAAAAGAGACTGTAGGGATGGTGGTAAGCATGGATGGTGGTATAGTCCCGCCTGCGATTCCCGCTTACGGTGTACGCGTAGGGATGGTGGTGTTGTCCCGCCTGTGATTCCCGCTTACGGTGCATTCGGTAAAGATGGTGGTAAGCAGGGATGGTGGTACAGTCCTACCTACAGTATCCGATAAATGTTTTTATATGAATCATTTTCTGAGAAAATGACGGACTATTATTTTTGGGCCAAAATGAGACTTTGGCGTGTGTTTGGAAAAATATCTATTTTCAGAGAAAATGATATTTTTGGATCTGGTGCATATTTCATCATGTGCATACATGTTGGTTGGTGGCATTAATGTATTTTTACCTTGGAGATTGTTTGGATTATTACTTACCTGCAGTACCATTTTATGGTACTGTAGATTTTGGTGTAGATGAGGATGTGGAGCTTGTGGGATCGGTTCCCTGGAGGAGGTGACATGTGGTTACTGTTGATTTGGATTATGGGAATTGTTTCCCACTCGTGTATATTTGGCTTTTTGCTGTATTTTCAGATAACTGTATAACTTTTTCAGTAATACTTTTATATTGTTAGTTTTGCATATGAAAATTATGGTACTTAGTTGACTTATTTAATTATCCGTTGCGTTTATGTTGTGCACTTGTTGTATGTTGCACACACTTGAGCACATGTCGTTGGGATGCGTGATCCGTATTGTCATCATCCTGACGTCACGATTCCCATAATTTTTCGTACATGGGAGTTGGGCGTCACACCAATGGCTGAATCACGATTACTCAATCTCAATCTTGAATCAATGATCACACTTTTTGAGAGAAACAATATGAAAATTCTCAAAAGAATTTTCTCACCAAAATATATATTGAAAAGTGCTCTAGAAAATTTGAATCTTTACGGATCATAACCAATATGATCCCTTAAATAAATAATCTGAACGTAGTTTGAATTGTAATATGATTCTGTTGATGGAGCGCCTCTTATGACAGGATGTTGACACATGGCACTTAATCTTCTCAACAGTAGCAATTCCCTATTCAAACTCTTATCTGGATAATTATAGAACCCTTAGAACTCAATTTTTACATTCTTAACTTATCTAAAACACTTCCTAATAACTTCTTGATAAAATCAAAATAGTTATAGATAAAGATAAAGTATTTTACATTCATCCAAATTAAAAAAATAAAAAATAAGATACACTTTATCATCTTAATCACCTAGTCCTAGTCAAGCTTTTGCATATACAATATATATATATATATATATATATATATATATATATATAATTAGTCCAAATATTAGGCTAGGTACAGTCTACGTACACTAGTCAAATTGAACATCGATCTAGAAATAAATATTATATATATAGTAGCTAGGTACAACATGCAACACCTCCGAATCGTGAGTTTGAATGGAGATCGATTAGGTCAAACTTGAGGGTTCAGTGCGAGTCATCAGTCATATCTATATACATAACGCGCATGCTCCATGGAGCTCCAGTCAACATAATATATATATATATATATATATATATATATATATATATATATATATATATATATATAAATCTGTTTGTGTTACGTATAACGTACGTACATTATTTTCTAAACTAGTAAGACTTTTATTTTGAAAATACTTGTAGTTAAATATGATTAATTACATTGAAGTTTATAATATATATTCGGCCACATTTTTATTGATTAATCATGATTAAATTAATCGTACTTCAATTTCAAGGCAAGCTAGCTAGCATATAATATACCATGTAAATTTCCTGCATGTCTGTCAATAAAAACAATTTTTTTTCCACAACCTACAATGAAAATACATCATGCATGTTCTTCTGGTGCGAAAGAAAGAAAAAAGGTGGAAATTAAGCAGCAACTCTTTCACACGACAAACGTTGTAAAATGTTGATCTGCACATGGTACAGAAAATATTGTATATCAAAGCCGCAGTTTAGAGAGAGAAGATTATTTCAAAAAAGCTTGGCTGGCGGCCACTTGTTTGTTCAAAATAGTAATAGTAGTACTGAATGTGGAAAATGATAGGCAGTCAGAGGACTTAAAGCTAGCCGCCAAATGCTTGAAAATTTTTCCTTCGAATGCCTAATGCAAAAATCTTTAAAACATCGTTTTTCACATGAAAAATATTCCTAGAAGCTTTAGAAAACCAGGTTCATGTTCATATTAGAGAACTGGATGAAGGTATTGGTAGATTGTACTTAATTTTTAAGGTATTGGTAGATATAAAAGGTTGCAATAAGGAATTAATGTCCATAAATGGGTTGAAAATTAAAACCCTTCTGAGGGAGATAAAAGCCATGTATGATTAGAGGAGTACACACAGATAATAAATTACTGTGATCAAACACATGACACCATGTATACATGCATATTCACATGCACATACACATGTATTCACATGTGAAAAACGTATTTAATTATCTCCCTCAAATGCATTCACATGCATCTGCATTAATTTACAATATGCATATCAAGATGAATTTGAATCATTTTAGCTGTGTGGTTAGTAGTCAATCATGTCATGACCCGACCATCATCTTCAAGCTGAAACGACCGCTTACAATGTTGCAGTCATGAAATGGCAAACCCTAGCTAGCTCAACTCGAATTATATTTGTATCCGCCCTTGCAGCTTACAACGCTGGGACCAAACACTTTCATGACTATCCAGCTTATTCCTGTAGAACTGGAGAATATAATATAAAACCGATAAGCACTAATTATTAGTTACGTGCTTGGTAAGGAACAGTGCTGAAATTCTCCATAAGTATGATTGCACGAACAGTACTCTCCAAACAGATCAAAGCCAGAAAACTCCCAATGAGAAGGAGATCAAAGGAAGATCACGATTTAATTTAGATCTCTTAAATGACAAGCACGCATGGCTAAATACAACATTTATATTGTTTCCTTCGTTTTGCAAACATCTAAACGGAAAAACAAACTAAGCATGCGTAGGACATATTAAAAGCAGCTAATTATGTTTACTTCAGATATAAAAATGGAAACCAAAAATCAAGAAGCCAAAGCTTTTTAAAAAAAAAAAAAAAAAACTTATATAGTTTTTAATAGCTTGATCTAGCGAACGATCGGACCGAGACGCTTGATTCCCCGAGAGCATGCAAGAGCTGTTGGATCCTTTAATGAAAAAGACCCTTCAATCATAAAAGATTGAAACTTAAAAGTAGGGTTTTCTCATAAACAAGGAAACCTTCTTCTTCTGCTGCTGCTGCTGCTTCTTCTTCTTCTTCTTCTTCTTCTCCTTCTCCTTCTCCTTCTCCTTCTTTTGCTGCTTCTTCTGGATTTTGAGAGTGTTGTAGGTGATGGTGAAGATCATCATCAGGGGGTTGGTGGATGATGATGAAAAAGGAATGGGTGGGAGTGGTGAGGGGGTAATGATGGAGGTGGAGGGTCAGAGGGAAGGGCGAGGAAGAGGGCATGATGATTGCTGTAGGGTGTTTCCGTTGAAAGGCTGAAGAAAAATCCAAGGTATTGCGTGCCATCTCTTAGAGAGAGACTAATTAATAGATATCCTCTCCCTATCCTCTCTCTCTCTCTCTCTCTCTCTCTCTCTCCCTCTCTCGTGGGGGGGAATTATCACGAACCCATGGTGCTAGCTAGCTTTTCATGCTAGCTCTTGTTCTCAAAGTAAAGGCCATATATATATATATATATATATCTTTTTCAATATTTGAGGGAGAAATTAAAAAAGAAAGAATCAAGTGCAACAATTTCTGCGTACCCTGGCTGCAGCAGTACTACCCAATCACCATTGGTTGCAACAGCTGTGATCACTTGGGAAGCACATGAGGCGTTTTATATTGTGGCTGAATTTTTTTCATATTCTCTATAATTCCTCCTCAGTTTTTTATTGAGAGCAGCAGTAAAAGGCTGTTTGTGACTGTATATGGAGTTGATGAAATGCTTAAGCTTTATTGGGTTCAGCTAAAGATGAAATTTGGCAGGCATGACACTGATCTTAGCAATAAGAGATATAAAAATGGGAAAAAAAAACATAAAAAGAAATAAAGAAAGAATAGAATGCCAAAGGAATCGTAGAACTGAGAAATGACAGAGTGAGAGAATCGAAAAGTTATGTGTAAGTGTGTGAGAGGAAGAGAGCAGGAGGTGGTACTTGAGAGGCAGAATGTGTGGCCTTGTGAGTATATTGGCTGGCCTGCAAAAGCACTTTGGTAAATTTAAATGGGGACAAAAATGTTAGCTACTGTTGCACAAATGTCTCAATCTTTTTACTAAAAAGCAGCTATTGTTTTTTTTTTTTCAACTCCAATGTCTGAAAGTAATAATTCATTGTCTACAGATAAAGGATAAGATTCCCAAATATGCATTTTTTGAATGGGTCACCTCCTCAGTACTGCATGATACCTGATTTGATAATATCTATGTACTTATTAAAAAAATTATACTCAAACCATTTGATAATTGTGCATACATCTTTTCATCTCTTTTTATTATGTTTCTTTTCCATATTCCATTCATTCTCGAGGACACTTTTTCTCTCTTCAAACATCAGGAAAAAAAAATATTTGTTGGTGAATTTTTTAGATTAATTTAGATTAAAAATATTAATAGTATAGTGTCTTTTTTTTTTTTTGTGACCATCTCACATGCAGTAAGCTGTGTGTTTACCCTGTCCCATCGAAGTGAACATGATTAACCCTAAAACTCTAATATTAATGCCATTTGCATAAGGAACCTGTCAAAGGGAGAATATTGGTCACTCCCCTAGTGATTAGGCTACATACGTATACATATATATATATATATATATATAGATATAATATATATATATATTTATATGTGTGTGTGTGTGTGTGTGTATTTGGAGATGATCATCATGACCCAAACACATACAGTTATTTTATTTACGTAATCAGTTAATCATCTAATGATGCATCTTATCATTCAGGCCAAAAGACACAATCATGAAATGATTGAAATATATATATACATGCTTCATCAATCCTTATCTTTCCAATGTCGACCCAAATTACATGTGTCGTTTTTCGTCCATTTCAAAAACATGTTTTAGCATCATTTTCCTCGTTCTTTCCAATGTCCCAAACATCTGCATGTAGTTGTTCGTACCATTATTTTTGGCCGATATCTGAGACGAAGAAGAGGGTATACTGAGAACTAGTTTGGATTAAAAAATGAGATAAGATAATTTTAGATGAAAGATGAAAGTTGATTAATAAAATATTGTAAAAATATTATTTTTTAATATTATTATTTTTTGAGATTTGAAAAAATTGAATTATTTATTATATTTTGTATGGAAATTTAGAAAAGTTGTAATGATGAAATGAAATCCACTACAAGAAAAACTGTCTTTTTTTTTTATGCCAATAATTGTCGTAAATAACCCCTAATATCGTGGCAAATAATCTTTCCCAGCAATTTCTACTGTGCCAAATGTTTGTCGCTATTGTTTATTCACTTATAAGTTGAACCAATGAAAGTAAAAAATCGTCGCAAATAAGTGATCATTTTCAGCAATTTTGTTCGCTGCAAATACTGAGAAAATTCGTCGCAACTGTACTGCACACTTCAAGGTAAAATCATTGGAAAAAAATATTTATAGCAGCACATAACTGTAGCAAATACTTGGAAAATCGTTGCAAATAGGTATGTTTATTTGCAGAATTTGGGGAAATCGTCGTAATTAATATTTTTCCTGGCATTGAAAAATCGCTGCAAATATAATTTTTAACAGCCCAATACTATCTATTTCGATGCTTAAAATCACTGCAACAAAATTTAGCAAAGACTTTTGGTTCGCCGCGAATAAATCACCCAACTAGATAGCGATTCGTTGTGTCAAACTAAATTTGCCAAAAGAGTATTTGCAGCAAATATGGATTCGCTAGAAAAAATATTTGGTGTCTAGTTATTTTTTTCGCATCCAACTATATTTGCCGCAAAAGAGATTACCAATCTAGCACTAAGTCTCAGCGATTTAAAAATCGCTGTAAATGGGCTTATAATTAGCTATGCCTAGTACACAAAATGCAGCTTTTTTTGGGTACCTAATTTCATGGGTTTTTTTTGGGTTACTTGTGGCCGTATATATCCCTAAATACCACTTCAAGTCCTACTCCAACTCACTTACAATATTGCTAAATACTATAATACATCATATGCTAAACCAAAAAAAAATCAGACATCCAATACTTGGTAACTTTAATAGCATATGTATTCAATCATCCAATACAACAAGTTCAAATTCTTTTAGTAATCTATACACTGGCATGCATGGTGCATTAATGGAAGGTAATTAAATACTACAAATCGGAGCAACTAATGTTTCTTACAAGCATAAAGTAGGATATTTGAGCTTTGAAAATTCTCTTAATAAACACACAATAATAGCCCAGTTAATATTGTTGATCATACATTGGTGGGTGGAACATCCACAACTTCGCTGCAACCATGCAACTATACAAGTGGATAACCTAGTTTGTATTGTGGTAAAAATCCAGCTATCTGGAACAGAAAGTCATATTAGTACATGAATGAATGGTTAATATAGAAAAAGTACATTATCCTAGATAAGTTGGTTCATGGCCTCTGCATATTATGTATATTTTTTGGAAATATAAATATACACCAATAGCAACTCACCAAGTAAAACATAGGGTTACACATTTCTCTACTTGTCATTCTGTAATATACATTAACATCACTGTGGACACATTCTTTGACTATGCCTTAATTTTGGAAGCACAAACAAACCGATTCTATCAATGCCTTGTCTTCTCACAAGAATCATTAGTCGCCAGCTCCAAAATGATCATTACTAGTAAATAATTATAGCAGATTTGGATGGTTTTATAGCTGAGATAGAAATCAGAAAGTCAATTCCAATTTGGTATTATCCTAAATAATCCATATTTGTGCCTATTCATGTATGCCGTGAGTCACTTTGAGTAATCATTCTAATTATATATCATCATCCTCTATCCCCCTGTTAAGTATCATATTTGGTTAATTTAGAGTGTGATTCATTAGTGAGACCTGTTTTTGGGAAATATATATGGTCCTTATAAGATGATAATATATATGTTGAAATTGCATCCAACACGTGAATTTGAATTCCACCCATTACATAATTGGATAGAGGGGTGTCTAAAAACAAAACTACCAAAATATTCATAAAACACTAGTGTTTGTGAATAACTTGGAAAACAGATACAGGAAGGAAAACTGTCTAACTTGGAAAATCGTCTAACTTCAGGGTGGCTTGTAAAATTTTGTTACTACCATGAATTGAACACCGAGTCTCTGTTTCCCTTTACATTTCTCATACCTATTGATTTTTAACCAAAAGAAAGGGCAATAAGTATGTAAACTTAAGGTTCATTTGAGATTGGTAAGGCAGAAAATTGAGTTTCCATGGTTTGTGTAATTTTATCCCCATTTGTTTTTTGTTTTCTTGCCAACACCTTGTAGCAACTCTTGGGTGGTATTATGTCTTCCCCAATTATTTATTTTCTTATGTATATTTATTTTTATTGGGATAAATTAGAAAAGAGAGCAAACCTATTGCTTTGGAGCAGTATTCATAATTCTCCAAATATCTAAAAAAAATATATTGATATGGCATTCTAAAAACCCAATTGCTTCCTACTATATATCACTAACATGAAGAATGCCAATAATACTAAATGAATTCTGTCTTTGTGTATTTTATGACAAATAGTACTAATATCTAGGCCAATATATTGGCCTTGTGGCGCCTTATTGATTAACAGATAGTATTTGTGTACAATTTCCAAAAGAGTTGCATGTTTTCATTTAATAAAGTTAACAAATTGAGAACATTTTTGGAAAGTATAATGATATTCATGTGTATGTAAATGTACTCTAGCTATCAAGTGGCATATATATATATATATATATATATATATATATATATGTACCAATTAAGCAAATCCTTTAAGACATTTTTCTAATTAGATATACTGCAAGTACTGCATGTAGTAAAATGCATTTCATTATGCTACAAGAAAAAGGCTTTGTTTTTGCAAGAATATGACCCACGAATTTGCATTATTGCTAATACCCACAACTTAGAACACCATGTACACAAAAGGCAAATATACAAAAATTAAACTGAAAGGAAGAACATGGGAATCAAATTGGCAGTGTAAAAAAATTATTATACAAACAAACAAGTAAGCTATGAAGCCCAAAAAGTTATGCATGAAGCGGAGTGATAGAAAAATTAGACAAGAAAATATACCTTTACAGAATTTATTCCTAGGAAAATCAGCCTTAGTTGACAGCAAAATGAAGACGAAAAATTTAGCTCCCAACCAAATATGGAGGCAATATGCCCTAATTTTCTAGGGGCCGGAAACGACTTGAAAGGAAGCAGGAGGACAATCAAGGCATATAGCTGCGTGCAAACTGGGGTATTAAGTTGTGTGGATTTGCAGGTGGGCTGTCCATGGAGAAACACGAACTAGGGGGGAAGGGTGTGGGAAAATGGGAGTCCAAGAAAGGGAAACTAATGTGAATAAAGGAGTTGAAGCAGTGAAGCCTTCAAGTGACATTTTGTCCATCACAAACAGGGGTGACCTTTGGGGTTTTCAAGTGGAAGCACAAAGAACGTTTTTGCTCTATGGGTTTCATCAAAGTGGAGAAGGATAGGTATAGTTTTTATTTTTTTTGGGGGGGGGGGGGGGATGTTGGGGGGATTAAAGGCCAGTTCGCGTTTTGGTTCCCCAACATGTAATCCTAATGTAAATTACAGCATCACAACAAGTTAAAATATTTTTCCCGCGCATGAGATCATCGCTAATACTTAAGAAATCATTGCAAAAAACAACTTAAGTGAAGTCTAGTATGAAATTCGAAGTTTGGTATTAAAAATGTGTGACGAGTTGAAAATCACTGCAAATAAGCTCCATTTGCATCGATTTTATTTGCAGCGATTCTAAATCACCGGAAAAGATGAATTTTCTTGTAATGAGATGAAATGATATGAAATGAAACACTTTTGAATCAAAATGGGGCCTAAGACTCATATATTAATTGTTCTTCTTGTTGTCAACATCTAGCTATTTCCTAGACTTTCCAGGCAAATTTTTCTTATTAAAAAAAATAGAATAATTTATAATAGTGATTGCAAAAGAGATCTCATATTAAAGTTAACTCAGTTGAAATTATGCTGTAGTAGTTAGTTTGTCATGAGTAATAAATTAATATTTAGCCACCTCATGTCTGTATTTACTAGAGTGCATGAGTCGGTTTGTCATGAATCGAGTCCTTAATAAAGTGCATCGAGTCATTCATGATAAGAAACGTAGAAGAAAGAAGAAAATATGCACTTGACTGTAAAAATATTTTCTATTGATCTGATTCTACTTTTTACAGAATAATCACACTATATTTGTAAAAGTAAATGGTGCTACATATGGAATCTTTTAGTCACTATGAGCTGTACGGTTGTGCTTATTATGAGGCTTGATTTATGCAATTCATCTCATAACTGTCAATAATTCATGTGGCCGTATGTAACACAAAATTCATTATTATTTCTCTCTTAGTTTATTTTATGATTTCTTTTTTTCTTCCATATCATATTTTGATCTCTCTGTGATATAAAATATATATATAATGTGTGTGTGTGTGTGTGTGTGTGTGTGTGTGTGTATTTATATATATATATATATATGTATATTATGTATATATATATGTATATATATTATCTTCATCTTTTACATGGTAGGTATCAAAACGTTTTTGAAAAGGTTTTTGATCGTATTTTCCCACCATTTATAGCTTCTTTCTTCATCTCCTTTTATATTCTTTTAATTAAAGCTTGTAGATCAGCTTGTTATCATGTTACATTTTCAATTCTTGTTTGTGGTAGCACTGCATGCCGGCTGATTAAGCCCAAAGCTAGCTAGAAAGAGAAAATTTGGGGATTACAAGAATAGAAAGATAAAGGTCATAAACCAAGTTTCTAAAAGGCTGAATGGAGAAACATAAAGGAAAAGTCCAACAAAACTAAGTAATAATGTAGGAAATTAGTGCCAAATAGATGAAAAACCTGCACGATCCAGAGAGAGCAAAGCAATCATATGTTTAAAAAGTTGAAGAAGAGAAAAAAAAAATATCTTATTATCTCATTGTACCGTAAGTGGCTAGGCTGTCCACAAGCATATTACCTTCTATCTATGCATGATTGATACTTAAAGAAAAATGTTCTTTAAGTTTACAATATCGTCCTAATGAATCAATGATTTGGAGAATTGAGCATAGAGTATATGAATAGGGATGAAGGTGAGGATAGATTTAATCAGACAATAGAGTAAGCTTGCCTTCTCTAGATAAAAGGCAACCTTTCCACCCAACCATTTTTTCCCTATTTCTCTTTTCAAGATGGGATAAAAGGCATAAATGGGAACCTTACCATGGAAAAGGGGGGCACCAAGGTAGATAATAGGAAATTTACCTTTGTTGAAATCTGTGGTGGTAAGGTTAATATTCTTTCTTGTGCTTAGGACACTTTTATGCAGCATGAAGACACTTTTGGAATAATTGCTTTTAGAGTAATGAAGGACATAAGGGCTTGGAGGCAATTCTTGGAACCATTGGTAAAGACCAAAGGATCATCGGCAAAGTGGATATAACTGATAACGTTACACCCACGAGGAACAACATAGCGAGTAGTACGCCTAGCCATCATCAGTTGATGCAAACCCAGACTTTGCTACTCTTGACTAATGATCATAAGAAAGGAAGGTAGAGGGTCCCCCTATCGAAAAGCTCTGTAGCGGCGAAATAGCTGGCATTGGTACCATTGAGGCATATGGAAAAGGTAGAATTCTAGTAGCAAGTCTTAAGAAGAGAGACCATATAAGGTGCACTAAAACCAAAAGCGGATAGCACTCGAGAGAGATAGACCTAGTTAAACTTATCAAAAGCTTTGTTCATATCAACTTTAAGCATGACATTGTTACCACAGGCATTTTTAGCCATGTAATGAGTCAATTATTGTGCTAAACTATACGAGATAGTCCCCCTCAAGCAAAATCACCCTGATGATCAGGGAATAATTTTGGGCATTATAGTAGAGAGGCGAGTAGCTAAGACTTCAGAGACAATTTTATAAGAGACTTGGCAAAGACTAATTGGCCTGAAATTGGAGGAGAAAGTAGTAGCCCCATCAGTTTTTGGGATTAAAGTAATGAAAGTGTGCTCATAGGAAGGAGGTAAGAGACCTCATTGAAAAAGTTCTTTAATAGCCTCAAGAAGATCATTACATGGTATAATAGACCAGCAAGAAATATATAGGAAGAGGAGACCATGGTCCGTGAATAGAGTCATAGGAATGCCCGAGACTGCATTATTAATCTCATCTAGGATGGGGAGATTTGAGAAGAAGGGCATTCTCATCCCGAGTCATGAGATTGGAATATGATTCAGTAAAAGGGTGGCCTCATAAACAGGTTCAGATGTCAATTGGTTTTGATAAAAGTCCACATTAGTAGCTTGAATGATGTTGTAATCAAGAGCAGATTGTACCATTAGGGAGATTGAGAGAAAAAGCAATGCTAGCTAGCTTTTCTCCTCTTATCAGCAACCTTCTGATGAAAGAATTTAGTATTTATGTCATCCTCTGGCAAATATCTAGCATTAGTGATTTCTAGATTTTGTTTAAGAAAATTTTCTTCTTGACGAAGCTTGTCATCAAATTCTTTTTTAAGTTATTTTAAGGACATTGAAATTAGAATCAAGATTAAATGTTGCAACATAATTTCAGTGGCTTTAATATTGTCCCTAAGCAAAGCAATATTTTGAAAAAATATTCCAAAAATTGAAAAATTCTATTTTTTCAAATCTATTTTGAGACGTTTAGTTTAAAAGCAATTTATGGATACCAAAAAAATGACAAGATTGGTTCCCGGAGAAAGCAAAATTATAAAAATCTTGATGTTTGGTCCACATTCTTTGAAACTTGAAAGAAGATGGACCAAATTTTGGGAAGTTGTATCTTCGATCAAAATAGGCAATGGCCTGAATAGTTTCTTTCAAGGTGAAGTGAGAGTAGCTAATTGGGAATATTGGGAGAGCCAAGATTGGCTAACAAGGGCACGGTCAAGTCTTTGCTGATTATTTTAGTTTTTTTTCATAATTTAATTTCTAAAATATTTTATATTATAATTTTATTGGCATTTTCTCCTTTCTTTTTAACATGCATGGTATAGTTGCCCTATTAATCAGCAAATCAGAAATTAACACTCATGTAAGTACATGTGTGGGCAAATATCCTTTATTTTCCTAAGTTGGAGATGGACGAGGGACTTAGATGAGAGCCTTTTAAAATCAA
>CM056960.1:9862022-9871160 GCA_029856935.1 Cyclocarya paliurus | reverse complement strand
AAAATAAATAGTACTTAAGCAGTAGTAGTACTATTGATCTCATCAATATGATAGCTAGCTAGCCTCGTGCTGCAGGTCACACAAAGAATTATAGGACATGTCCATAAATGATATGTACATATCGTCCATTTCTTTCAGTTTGATAGCACTGCTTAGTCATGATGATCTATATGCCATTAATTAAATGTACTCTCAAATATATATATATATATATATATATATATATATATATATAAATATATAGTGACTATCAATTAATTCTAAGGTCTGATAGTGATAAGAGATTAGAGGCGAATGATCTTACGTACAGTCTAATGCAATTTATTACTCCTCTTATTATATATACACTACAAAGAAAAACCGCTTTTTTGCGGCGATTTTATGTCTGTTGAAAATAAAATCGCTGCAAAAAGGGTCTAATTGCGGCGATTTTCACATCGTTGGGATTAAATTCGTCAACTTTCTGAATAGTTCCGGTGATTTTTTTATTATTTGCGGTGGAATTTTTATCGCCGCAAATAATATAAAGGTTATTTGCAGCGCCTTTGAACCTTTTGCGACGAAAAATTCGCCGCAATAGTAAATTTTTTTGCGACGGTCAGTTAATCGCTGCAAATGTAAAAGTTGTCATTTGCAGCGATTTGAAAATCGTTGCAAAAAGAGTGGCTGCAGATATAGATTATTTGCAGCGATTTTAAATTTCCCCGCTGAATTCAGCACCAAATTGAAAGTCTGGATGGAATTCACTGTGAAGATTATTTGCGGCGATTTTTTGTCGCCGCAAGGAGTAGTTCCAGCGATACTTTTTTTCGTTGATAATTATTTCGTATTTGCGGCGAGGTTTTAGGAATTTGCGGCGATATGAAGACGCCGCAAATACTTCAAACCTAAAATTAAAATGCCCGCTCGTTTCAATCGTTTCCCTCCAGCCCTGCTTCCCCCCCCCCCCCCATTCCATCCCTCTCCTTTCCTCCCGAACTCTTCTCGAGCAGAACCAACGCCGGCAAGCATTGTCCGTCGCCAGCGAGCCCACCACGCCACGGCCACCACACCTCGACGGCCATCCCCTCCTTCTCCCCCAGCCCCCCGTCGAACTCTGTCCTCCCTAGATCTGGCCTCATCTCTCTCTCTCTCTCGGATTTCTCTACATCGCCGCCGCTAAGGGCGCCGTTCGCCACCACCCACACGTCGACGTCGTCGCCAAATCTCCGTCGAAGCCCCCTTCTCCTCCACGCCTAGCCCAGCAGCCCGAGGCCGTCCCTCTCTCCCTTGCTCTGTTCGCAACCCACAGCCACCAGCTCTCCCCAGCGCCACCATGCTCCTCTCGAGCCACCACTCCACCCCAAGCAACCACCACTCCACCCCTCTCAGCATTGAAGAAAAATGTATGTAGTTTGTGTCCCAAGATTTGAAGTTCAGGTGTTTACTAGTCAAATGTAATATGCTAAGTATGTAGTTTGTGTCAATATTATTTTTACTCTAATTATCTAGAATGTCTAACAAAGGAAGTATTTGGAATATTTAGACTTGTAGGGTTGACATGGGTTGTAGTCACACTGGTTTTTTCTGTTCACAGAAACTTCTGGGCCATCAAATGGAGCACCGTGGATTGCAAGATAGTTTTGGTCGTGTAAGATTTTCAACTTGATTATTGATAGATGGGTTTCAATTAGATATTGTTGTTTGCTGTATTAAGTTAAAGGTAGTAGTACATTTCATCTCTGAACAGATAGGATCCAACTTCCCCAAGGGTCCTAATAGGGAAGGTATAGATAGGGGAATCCTGTCCTTGGCTCGTCTCTGTGTCTGAACAAAAAATGTTTAACTGGCTATTATTGGAATTGAATTTTTTTTTGCCATGATTGTGCCTACAACAGATGAGACCTTTGATTTTACAAGGACATGTTGGCATGTTTTCTGGTTTGTGAGGATGCAATAGTGTCCAGCAACAAGGTGAACTAATCTAATTTGTGTTCCATTTGATGTAGATTTTGTAGAAGGCAGATTGTGTTGCAGAGAAGTTTCTAAGGTGGAATACCTATCAATGTAGCCGCTACTGAGCCTGGATTGAATTGTAAATATTGTTCTCTTTGTTTCTTGTTCCTGTTCTTTCTGCTTCTTCTAATTTCCAGGTGCGCCATTTTCTCTTTCCTTGCCATTTTGATCATACCAAGTCCCTTTGTGCAGGTATATATGCAGGTACTCTCACCATATATAGAATATTAATTTTTTTTACTGCATATGCTATATTATGGATAAATATCACTGCTGCTTTGTTGTTTTTAAGAATCTGATGAAGGTTTCATTTATTTTCCAAGTACTTTTTTACTTCAGAACGTTTTACATTTGTCTTATATATACATGATGTATAGGCGCTATAGTAGTCACCTTAGTAATACACCAAATTGATTTTTTTTTATCGGGCTTCTCAATATACAAAAATGATTTGAATGAAAGTGTTTGCTTTTTATGTTATTTTTTTTTTATCATATCTGCTTTTGCACGAGGCATGCAGTGAGACTATTGAGGATCATTGATTAAGACTGTAAGAAATTCTAATTTCATTTCTATTTGAGATGCAGGTGGATTCATATGCTTATCTGCCTCCTAGTTTTCAACATTCAGTTAAGTTTGATGCATCTGCTACACTTGTGGTCTTTGAGCGAAGGTATGCGTCCATGTCTTATAATTGACTAGATACTTAGTCATTCATCCAGATGTTTTATCTTAAGGGCATATGAATTTGCTCTAAAGTACACTTACATGGCATAGATACTACTACGAACCATTTGCGGCGAATACTTATTTGCAGCGAGTAATTTTCGCTGCAAAATATAAAAACGTTGCAATTATGTTATTAGCGGCGATTTTGTGTCGCCGCTAATAATCTACTTCCCAGCGAAAAAGAATATCGTTGCAAATATACAAACATTTGCGGCGAAAACAAATATATTAGCGGTGATATTTATTCGCAGCAAATGGATTATACCGACGATTTTGGAAAATCGCTGAGAAAGAATTGACCTTTATCGGCGATTTAGTGTGAATCCGGGACCCCTATTTTCGACGTTTTGTAAGCCTATTGCGGCGAGTAAAAATCGCCGGAAATGCTAATTTTCCCAACGAATTTTTGGTATCGCTGAAAATTCTCAGAATCATCACTTTAAAATCGTCGAATGTGCGGCGATTTTAAAATCGCCGAGAAAGAGTAAAACCAGCGATTTTGGGGGTATTTTTCGACGATTTTACGCGCTGAAAAAGACCTGATTTCTTGTAGTGATATTAGCTGGGATGATCGGAGAGAACACTTACCTTGACTGAGGACTTGTAAAGAATGAGTTACCCTCGAGTCTAAACTCCCAATTAAATCGAAATTGAGAGAAGTGAGTGAAATCGTGTTCGGCTAGCGCATAAAACGTGCTATTGTCATGAGAGTGAATATCAGGGGTGGGTGCCTATCACGGGAACTAAGTGACAAAAGGCCTAACATGTTGTGCATGAGCCTCTGTCTCAAAGTCCCACTGGGACTTAAACTCTCAGACCAAATAAAACAAACCTACTAAAACACACCTTCGAGACTTGTGCACCAGAAAAAATAAAATAGACCAAATAATCTAACAAAACAAAGAATATAAAAATGAAAGATTAAAATTGATTGACCCGAAAAAGAAAAAATTTGAAAACTCTTTTTCCTCTTTTATTTTTTTTAATAAATTGAGCCAATGTACTGCTTGAGTGCATCACAAGTCTAAGAATAGTATCACTCACATAGCCAAAACTAAAATCACTCTCTTATTTGCAACAATCACAATGGTTGTTCACACCTCATAAGTTCATGAATATGAAAATTCATATGTGTGTGTGAGTGAGAATACTTACTTCAATGACTCGTATATATTTTCATTCTTTTCCATTTTTTTTCCCTCTTTCCATATATACTCTAGAGAGATTGTCTTTCACCTTAAAAATAAAACTTTATGCTAGGGACTAGATACTTGAAAGAGTATCTCCTCCGATCACAAGTTTGCACAACCCGTGATATGCCCATTTTTATTACTCATCTTTTTTCTCAATGATTAGAGCAATGATTTTTCCAATAAAGACTTAAGGGATAGATCGTGTAGTGTGTTTGTCTTTTTCTATAACGAATAAATAATGAATTTTTATATATGGATCGGATATTTATGTCCAGTAAGAGGAGATCTCTTACTTTTAATAATAGGTTCAACTAGTATTAGTCAATTTAAGGCATGGACTCCCCCTTAAGTGAGCAGCTTAAACAATTATGGAACATAACAATAAAGATGTAAAAGTAAGTTCCTCATAGTGCATTATAATTAGACTTTGTCAAGATGAACCATAAGGTTAACAGACACAAATTTGACTGCACATAATAGAGAGATGCTTTATCTCAAGGAATAGACTGTGTGAGAACCCAAGTGCTCAAGGCTTGGCACACCAAGTATGAACTTTCCTCAACAAAAAAATTAACCGAGACACAAAATAGAAACAAAATATAATATGATTTAGACTGAAAAACATAAAGAAAAAGAAATAGAAAATCATTTATATATAAATGATGTCCTAGACTAATGCAAGTGTGCAGTGTGCCTCTCACTTGATGTTACACACACCAATGACTTTCTTTCTTCGCAAGGTCCACTCACTATCTTCTTTGACCACCCATTTTCAGCAATTCCTTTCATCATCACCACTTTTTATGATCTTTTCCTTGTTGTCAAGAAAAAATTTAGACAACTCACATACATTGGCATTTATGGTGTTTATTTGTTGGATTACCTCTTGGACTTGGTTTTCAAGTGTCTTTACCTTTTTCATTGATTTTATCTCACCTCAGTTTTTATGCACTTTACTCAAATTAAAGCAATATGGTCTTATATGACAAAAAATAACACAATAATGAAAAATAGGTACAAACTTACCTCTAGACTTACCTCGGTTTAACTTCTTTGAGGTTAATGTTTCATGTGGCTTTTTCAAATGATTTGATTTTGAAACGACTTCTTTTGGAGCATCCACAACTTGACTTCCTTTGACAACGACAATACTTTTAGAGGTAGTGGCAGCAGATGATGAGACTTGAGTATCTTTGTCTTGGAAAGTTGTATACCCTAACTTGGTACAATCAAATCTTTGGAGCATTTCTGAGTTGCTGATTTTTATTGGCACTCTTGGGAATGCTTCAATTTTTTATCTAGTGCATCCTTTTGAGCCTTCAATCTTAATATTCAACGCCAGAAATTTTCAATACTTCCAAAAGATTGTTATTTTCATTCTCCACTACTGTGAGTTTGTTATACAGTTTCTTGTTAAGCTTTTCAGTTTGACCACTTCTTCACATAAATCGTTATAACCCTCCTATATGATTAACTCATGGCTAGCATCAACAAGAGCTATATCTGAGTCACTATCATCAAATTCCCTTTCAGATTTTGTTAGCACAATTTCAGAAAAATCATCAACAACAATGGCAAAAACTATAAAGGAATTTTCAACATTAGATGATGAAATAGAGTTTTAGATTTTGAACTATCACTAAGTGTGACATTCAGTACTTTTCCCTTAATTTTCTTAAAGTTTGGGCACTTCACTCTAATGTCAGCATAGCCGGAGCACTCATGACATTGTACTTTGTCATTTTGTTTTTCAGATATTTCTTTATTCCATTTTTCTTTGTAGGAAATACCTTACCTCCTTTTTATTTTTCACTAGCTTGCTTGTTAAACAAGAACTTTTTGAATTTGCTTGCAATAAGATCTATATCCTCATCGTATAGATTTTCTTCATCAGAAAAATCATCTCGATCTTCTTTCACAGTCTTTAATGAAGTGGACTTACCTTTTCTTGTTTGAGGAAATGAGAACTCATATGTTTGCAAAGAGCCAACCACTTCTACAATCTTAATAGCATCCAAATCTTTACTTTCCTAAATGGCTGTAAATTTTGGCAATCTTGTGCCTTCATGTGTAACCTCTAAAATATCCTAAACTTCTTTGGCAATCTCACACATGGAGATTATTTTAAATTCTTTGAGAAATAAAACCATGAAAATAGCATTAAGTCCTTTACTATTCCAACTTTGGCGATAATTTTATCTCTAGTCCAAGCATCAAGAGTTGTTTCGGACTTATTTCATCCTCGTTCAACTGCATAGCACACACGATCATCTAAAGACTCGAGGAAAGCCCTCATACGAACTTTCTAGTAAACATAGTTTTCCTCATCAAAGTGTCGTGGAACATATAATGACAGCGACATGATCTACAAGGACACGTATCACACTTGAATTAGTGAACCACGCTTTAATGTCAATTGAAATTATTCAAATATCCCTATAACATAACACAACGTTCTACCAATTCACTCAACAAATTGGTTATTCGTCAGCCATGAAAGGTAATAACATAAAGTAAATAAATTGCATAATACAAAATTGGTAACGAAGAGAAATCCTTTAAAAAAACTCTTTAAAGGTAAAACCCTACGGGGCAACCAAACCCAAAAAGTCAATTTTATTAGTTGAAAATCAGTTACAATCAAGTTTCAATTACATAACTTTTGTCAATTGTCACTCTTATTTGACTAGACAAATAACTCGTTTGTCTCTACTGCAGTAGCAGCTGGAACCTCTGACGATATTCAAACATTGACTTTTCTCCTAAAACTCCAGTTGTAACACCCCTTATTTTAGTGTATTTTTATTAAATGATTATTTCAATGAATTTAAATATTGGTCTTCTTGTTTTAAAATTTTGGGAGTGTTGATATATTATTTTATGATATTTTTTAAGTTGTAAAAATTATTTTTAATGTGCTTTCTTATTATTAATTACTGTTTTGACATTTAAATTGATCTTTAATTTAAATTAGTTTGTTTATGGGTTTTAAAATTATTATTGGTTTATTTAAGTCTTTTTGTTGTATTTAAATTGTTTTTATTTAAATTATCGTTTTGAAATAATTTTCGTTGGATCATTTTCGTAACCCAAATTATGAGGATTGAATCTCATTTCTTTTCCCCCATCTCTTCTTTTTCTTTCTTCATTTTCTTTTTTCCCATTTCCCCTTCCCTCCCGTGCGGCCAGCACTCTCTCTCTCTCTCTCTCCGTACATTTTTTCGTTCCTCCTCCAAGCCAACGCCGCGAGCCGCCGTGGTCGTCACCGCCTGGCCCAATCGGTTCCCCAGCCGCCGGCGACCTTACTCCATCATTTTCAGGTCACCCCGCGCCGTCGTTTGCCCACACTCTCCGTCTAAAGCCCCGCGGTTTTTGAGCTCTAGCGCCGTCGTCCGGCCACCATCTCTTCACCACTTCTTCCTCGACCTCCTAGCAACCTAAACCACCCAACTCCAGCTTCGATCCGTTACCGGTCAAACCTCATTGTTTACATCTCCGATTTGTGCATTTTTTGCCTTAAACCGCCCATTTCCCCGCCACCCACGGCCAAAAGCCATCACCACTAGCTTCACCGACCTCCCTAGGCCATACCCTATCAATTTCGAGTCTTGGTTTAACCCCGTTCAAAAGTGGGTTTTTGAGACCCACGGCCACAGTGTATTTTACACTACGCTGTTGCTGTTTTGTCGCTTCCAGCTCATCCGTGATCCTTCGAAAATTATTATATAGTACTGTAAGTATTTTTCTAAAAGGGTTTTTGAGATTTTAATATATTTTTGCACTAACTCATTTATTATTACTATGATTGGTTGGTTGTGCTGGACTGAGTCCGAGGAGTTATGGGGGGTAAGATGGATTGGAGGTTGGAGTTGTTGTGTGTTTGGTTATTAGAATTGGTTGGTTATTGGATTTTGTTGTTGGTCGGGTACATTGCATATTACACGCATGTTCATGTTCGTAAATTGAAAACTGGATTTTCATGTAATTGCATCATGTTCATGTGTTTATTGAAAACTGAATTTTCATGTGAGAAAAAGGAAAAGAGACTGTAGGGATGGTGGTAAGCATGGATGGTGGTATAGTCCCGCCTGCGATTCCCGCTTACGGTGTACGCGTAGGGATGGTGGTGTTGTTCCACCTGTGATTCCCGCTTACGGTGCATTCGGTAAAGATGGTGGTAAGCAGGGATGGTGGTACAGTCCTACCTACAGTATCCGATAAATGTTTTTATATGAACCATTTTCTGAGAAAATGACGGACTATTATTTTTGGGCCAAAATGAGACTTTGGCATGTGTTTGGAAAAATATCTATTTTCAGAGAAAATGATATTTTTGGATCTGGTGCATATTTCATCATGTGCATGCATGTTGGTTGGTGGCATTAATGTATTTTTACCTTGGAGATTGTTTGGATTATTACTTACCTGCAGTACCATTTTATGGTACTGTAGATTTTGGTGTAGATGAGGATGTGGAGCTTGTGGGATCGGTTCCCTGGAGGAGGTGACATGTGGTTACTGTTGATTTGGATTATGGGAATTGTTTCCCACTCGTGTATATTTGGCTTTTTGCTGTATTTTCAGATAACTGTATAACTTTTTCAGTAATACTTTTATATTGTTAGTTTTGCATATGAAAATTATGGTACTTAGTTGACTTATTTAATTATCCGTTGCGTTTATGTTGTGCACTTGTTGTATGTTGCACACACTTGAGCACATGTCGTTGGGATGCGTGATCCGTATTGTCATCATCCTGACGTCACGATTCCCATGATTTTTCGTACATGAGAGTTGGGGCGTCACACCAATGGCTGAATCACGATTACTCAATCTCAATCTTGAATCAATGATCACACTTTTTGAGAGAAACAATATGAAAATTCTCAAAAGAATTTTCTCACCAAAATATATATTGAAAAGTGCTCTAGAAAATTTGAATCTTTACGGATCATAACCAATATGATCCCTTAAATAAATAATCTAAACGCAGTTTGAATTGTAATATGATTTTGTTGATGGAGCGCCTCTTATGACGGGATGTTGACACATGGCACTTAATCTTCTCAATAGTAGCAATTCCCTATTCAAACTCTTATCTGGATAATTACAGAACCCTTAGAACTCAATTTTTACATTCTTAACTTATCTAAAACACTTCCTAATAACTTCTTGATAAAATCAAAATAGTTATAGATAAAGATAAAATATTTTACATTCA